>PVJA010057239.1:0-10502 GCA_004027025.1 Myocastor coypus
AATTTCACAAACTCTTTCTCTCTGTTTATCTCTCTCTGTCTCTTTGTCTGTCTGTCTGTCTGTCTGTCTGTCCCTCTTTTAAATGTATTTTAGTACAGGATCTACATGGTCTAACTATACACATCAGACTGGTACTGATCCTCCTGTTTTCAGTCTCTCAAGTGCTGGGAATACAGGTGCACACCACCATGCCCAGTCTCAGTTGCCTTTTCAGTGTGAGCAGGGGACAGGGCCAGCATGGCATGCTGGAGACCAAACCCCAGATGCTGAGCCTGCCTAAGCAGATGCTTTAATCTGCTGAGTTATCTGGCCGACACCACAAACCCTTATTCACATTCTCTTATGCTGGCACTTTTAGGAAGGAGGGTCATGTTTATTCTCTGGTGTCCTAGTACCCAAGGTAGCCTGCCCCGTGCTATTCTGTATACAGTAATATCCTTACTTTACTTAATGCTTCTCACCATCATGGATATTCCAGGTTATGCATTATTTGTCTACTTGTTCATCTGTTTTCCATCTGGAATACAGGCTTCCTGGAATCAGGAATATTTGTGTTTTGTTCAGTGCACTGCTGTATCCTCAGGGTCTATATCTATACCCACCCACCAGGCCACTGTCACTCATCAAAGAATGAGTGCTCTTGTTTTCTAGATGGGGGAACCAAGACTCCAAATCATGCTGAAGGTCAATCAGAATATTAAGTGAAGGTGCTGCCCTTTGATGCTAACTCTGGGGTTGACCTGTCTTCCTTGCACGGAGCCACACAGCTTTCAAAACAGAGATTATCAGCTCCTTTAAGACCTGAGAAGTAAGAGCATTCTTAGTTGTGGAGTAGATCAAAGTCAGAAAAGAAAATTTGATGACATTTGCTGTTTTCAGAAAATTAGTTTAAATGATCTGGGTAACAAAAACACCACTGAATGTGACTAGGAAGTGAAGTCGCTTGGTAATTTCCAAAACAATGTTGTCAATTTTGGAGTTACAGGGAACAAATGAATAGGCGGCCTGTTGTCATTGAATTCAAATTTTAAATCCTGTGACAGTCTGCTCTGCGGAGGTCAGGGGTTAGGGACCAAAAGAGAAGTAGAAGTATTACTTAGCCACTTCCCTCTTGAACTAACAACAGGCTACAGCAGTTCCTCACTTGGCATGGGGGTTCCGTTCCACACACCCCACGATGAGTGAAACTCAGTGGAATAGCAATGTTGCATTTATTTCATTGTTATATATATTTTAAGGCTATATAAACCCTTCACACATGCCTACAAACCTTTCTCACACTTTCAAAAACACTTCTAATATTCTTAGCCATCTTCCAAACTCATAAACCTACACAATTTTAATAGCATATGTATATTGTAGGGTGTGGCACAATGCCCTGAGATAGAGAAAAATCCATAATACGTAATTCAGATTAATATTTTTGAAAATCTATGAAACAATGAGTCTGCAAAAATCAAACTGCCAACTAGAAATTTGCTGCTATATTTTTCAGTTTATCTTAAGCATCAGATAACTGCTTATTTATAAGATGAGGCAGAATGCTCAAAATAATTTAAAAAGTATTTGGGGAAGTGGGGCAGCCTTGGACCCTCTGGATCCTCACTGTAGCCAGCATCAAGGCCAGGCATGTGTGTGGAACTTCCTCCATGAGACAGGCCCAGTGTGGAACCCTGTGGCAGAACTCCCTGTAGAGAGGCTAGAGGCAAGAACCACCGAGCTGATCCAGGAGCAGAATATCTTCCCAGAATGGTAAAGCAGCTTCATGTCCAAGGACTGTAGCAGGAAGAAGTGGGGCACATCGGTCAGAGCCAAGCCACACTCACCTGAATGAGTTTGAACTTGGTAGAGCCAGACCTCATGCTAAGGTAACAACTCTACCAAAGCTCTATATCAAAGGTCAGAAAACAGTGCTATACAAAATGAAAAAGAGAAGGACCAAAATGCAGTCTCAGGTCCCAAGCCGACCCGGAACAAATGCAGGAGACAATAGCATAGAAGATATTGGAAATTATGCACCTGATATCTCTGAAATAATAGTGTCTGAAGTAAAGAAACAACTGCAGAAAGGTATAGAGGAAATCAGATCAGAAATAATTTCTAAAGTAAAATAAAGAAATGATAACTATAATGAAAGAAGTACTAAGTGCTTCTAAAGATGACACTGATAAAAAACAAAACAGAGGAGAATACAAAAATGATGAAATCCATGAATGAGCAATATAGGAGAGAAATATAATGCATGAAGCAGATTCAAAGTGCTATATAAGAACTTAAAACCTCATCCACAAGCTGGCAAAGCCATTTCAATGAAAGTGAAAATAGACTTTCAGACCTTAAAGACACCATTGCAGCTAGTGAAGAGGTAAGAAAAGATCTCTTAAAAACAATTAGGATACAGGAAAAAATAATTCAACATCTGCAAGATGAAAAACATAAGACTAATAGGCATGAATGAAAAAGAAGAAATCAATATAAATGATATAAAAAGAATATAAGTAATAGCAGAAAACTTCTCAAATATGAGTAAGCAAACTGACTTTCAAGTAACCGAAGCATATAGTTCCAAATAACATCAACCCAATTAAAACCATACCCAGACATATAATAATCAAGATCCCAGAAATTCAGCACAGGAACAGTATACCAAAATCTACTAGAGAAAAGCAAATCACATTTAAGGGCAGGTTTCTCTTTACAAGCCATCAAGTCAAGGAGAGCATGGAGCAAAGTACTTCAAGTCTTGCAAGAGAACAAATTCCAACCCACACTTCTATACCCTGCAAAACTCACAAGTTTAATGGAGAAGTGAAATACTTCCATGAAAAAGAACAAGTAAAGAATTTCATGGCAACAAAGCCAAACCTACACAGATTACTAAAAGATATTCTAGACAGGGATCAAAATAAACACAACTCCATGAATGAGAATGGAAAGAACAGGGCAAACAAACACAGGAGAAAAAGAAGTATGCAACAGCAGTTTTTAAATTATTCTTTTATATATAGCAGCAAAATATTTCCATCAGCATACTCTATAAATGGACTTTTGCACCCTATGGGTCATGATTCTATCAGGTCTATAGGGTGGATATCAAAATAACAGCAGTAGCTCAGTCCCACAAGTGACACCTGGCCACCAGTAAGCATCATGGACACTGTCCACGTCCATCATATACTAGAGCTTTGTATGATATCCTATCCCCAAACTGTTAGATGTCCTGGTCATATATTTGCCATTCCAGGATTTTGGTTATGTTTTAGTTCTTAGTGGATATTTTTGTATGTATTAAGCTATTTAAATATAATGAGAGTACTTTCAAACTGATCAGAGATTCCTACATATGATACATTATTCTGGCCTCTTAGTTGGATTCACAATTAAATTTTTGAATATTATGTTGAAATATTTAATTTAATTTTAAATTAATATTAATTAATTTTCTGAATATTGTTTAATTTTAGTCTTTGTTTTGTGATTTATACTGTTTCTTTGACTTACAATCTACTTATAAGTCATGGTATGATATTTTCTCCTAGTATTAGAAACTTTAAAAATTGTATTTCCATTTTTTCATTTTCCACTGACTTTATAATAGTTCTTCCTTGTCTTTTACACACACACACACACACACACACACACACACACACGCACACATACACACATGCACATACACAGGCACACACACATATGAAAAAATACTTAAGTAACCTGACATGAGATTGATGCTGTCTTGTGCAAATCTTCAATGACATTTTAAATGGGTTGGCCTAATATATTTATATTTTACATAGTCCTTTATAAATAACATTTTCAGAGCTCTTTATTCTTTATCTAGGACTATACGGTAACTTCCCTTGTCTTCTGGATTATGGTTTTGGTTGTTTTCTTTATGGTCTAGAGGTTTTAGAATACTTCGAGTTTGTATAACTCGAAAATATTCTACTTTTAGTTTTTAAAGATATGTTTTCTATGTATAAAATTCAATGAGGACAGATCTTGTCTTTATCAGTCCTTTGAATAAATAAGTCTGGTTTCCTAAAAAAAAATTGCTTTAGTGTTAAAGTTAGAGTCATAAAGTTGGTGTTGGTGCTAGCGTTAGCACTAGCATTAGAGTTAGCATTTAACGTTAATGCTAGTGTTAGCATTTGCACTAGTGTTAGTGTTAATGTTAATGTTAAAGTTAGTGTTAGCATTAAAGTTAGCACCAGCATTAACATTAAAGTTATTGTTGACCATAATGTTAGCGGGTTAGTTGGTGTCAGCATTAAAGATAGCGTTAGCCTTAAAGTTAGCATTAGAATTAGCATTAGTGGCAGCATTAGGGTCAGGATTAGCATTAGTGTTAGGGTTAATGTTAAAGTTAGTGTCAGGGTTAAAGTTAGTGTTAGCGTTAAAATTAGTGCTAGCATTAGAGTTAGTTTCAGCGTTATAGTTAGCATTAGCATTAAAGCTAGCGTTAGCGTAAGCGTTATAAAATTGGCATTAGGGGTAGTGTCAACGCTTACCATTAGCATTTAGAGCTAATGCTGGTGTTGGCATTAGCGTTAAAGTTAGCATTAATGTTAAAGTTATTGTGTTAGCACTAGCATTAGGTTAGCATCAACGTTAGTGTTAGAGTTAGTGTCAGCGTTAGCGTGTATTAGAGTTAGCATTAGTGCTAGTGTTAGCTCTACTGGACTTTTTTATTGAATTTGAGTTTTTTTCTTTTCTCTTTTTGATGAAGTTAGCTAGAGGATTATCAATTTTATTTAATCTTTCAAAGAACCAGCTTTTCGATTCACTAATTCTTTGCACTGTTTTCTTCATCTCAGTTGCATTAATTTCTGCTTATAACTTCCTCCTGTCTTTGGGCTTTGGGTTTGGTTTGCTCTTCTTTTTCTAGACATCTGAGTTGCAGCATTAGGGTATTTATTTGTTCCTGTTCTGTTTTCCTAATGTGCAAGTTCACTGCTATAAATTTCCCTCTAAAAAACTGCTCTTATTGTATCCTATAAATTCTGCTAAGTTGTGCTTGAATTTTCATGGAATTATAGATACTGTTTAATTTCTTGTTTAATTTCATCTGTAACTTATTTGTTGCTGAGGAAGGTGTTGTTTTATCTCAATGTATTTATGGGGTTTTGTGGTTTCTTTTGTCATTTATTTCCAGTTTCATTGTACTGTGGTCAGATAATATGAATAGGATAATTTTTGTTTTCTTGCATATACTTAAGCATGAAATATGGACTAGTATTGGGTCTATTTTAGAAAATATTCCATGT
This sequence comes from Myocastor coypus, assembly GCA_004027025.1. Lineage (NCBI taxonomy): Eukaryota > Metazoa > Chordata > Mammalia > Rodentia > Myocastoridae > Myocastor > Myocastor coypus. Next base: position 5,265 of record PVJA010057239.1, read on the forward strand.
GCAGTTGAAAAAATAATATATTCAGATGTTGGGTGGAACATTCTGTATATGTCCAGTAAGTGTACTTGTTCCAAGTTCTGGTTCAGTTCTGCTATTCTGCTAATTTTTTTGTCTGCTTGACCTATCTTTTTGGGATAATGGGGTGTTAAGGTCCTAGTCTTTACATAGTCTAAATATTACTCATCTGTCTGAGAAATAGATGCAAAAACATTTTCTAATTCTTTAGTTTGTCTCTTCATTCTGTTGGTTGTTTACTTTCATGTGCAAAAGATTTTCAATTTGATATCATTGCATTTGTTGTTTCTTGATACTATTTCTTGGGCCATTGGGCTTCTGTTCACAAAGTCCTTGTCTATGACTATGTGATCAAGAGTTTTGCCTATTTAACCTTACAACAGAGTAAACATTTCTGTCTTACCATTTAAATCTTTGATTCATCTTGATTTTAGCTTAGTATATGGTGAGATATATAGGTGTAGATTCAATGTTCTGTAGCTTGCCCAGCACCAGGGATTAAGACTACTTTTTCTCTAGTGTGTTTTTGACCATTTTGCCATAGACAAAGTAGCTGAATGTGTCTGGGTTGTTTGTGGAGCTTCTATGCCATGTTGTTGGTCCACGGGCCTGTTTTTCTGCCCATGCCACACTGTTTGGCACCATCACACCATCACTGTGGCTCTGAAGTGTCATTTGAACTCCAGTATTGTGATGGTTTCCATTTTGGCCTTGCTACCTGGGATTGTTTTTGTGATCCTGGAGCTCTCCTATTTCGATATGAATTTTACAATTTTTTTCTTTTATTTACTTGATATGTAGCTCAGACTTATAGTGGTCTTTCTGTCTCAATCTCCCAGCACTGGCATATTGGGGCATGTGTGACCATGCCTAGTTTCAGGGCCAGCATGGCTCACCAGGAGTTCCAGGGCTAACATGGCAGACAGTACCAGCGATCAAATTTGCATGCTGCCAAGTTATCCCCCTGCCCTAAACTATTTTTTTTTTCTGTTACTGAAGATCAAACTGAGGACCTTGTGCTTGCCAGGCAGGCACTTATACCACTCAGATATCTCCTCAGCCCCTTTCATATGAATTTTAAGATTGTTGTCCTCAGTTTTATGAGAAATGCTATTGCCAGTTGAGATCATATTACATGTGTCCATCAGTTTTGGAAGTATGGCCATTGTTATTCAGGAATATGGGTTTGGGAGTATTCCTGCTTATCCAGGAATGGGGGGGGGTATCATTTCCTGTCTCCTCTTGAATCTCACTTTTCAGAGTACTATAGTTTTTGTGGTAGAGGTTCTTCATTTCCTTGGTTAAGTTAATTCCTAAGTATTTGATTTTTCTTTCTTTTTTGTATTTAATTTTTCTTGATTCTGTTTTGAATGGTACGTTTTCCTAAGTTCACTGCGGTATAAAGGAGTGCTATTGGTTCTTGTGTGTTGATTTTATATCTGCTGCATTGCTGTATCTGTTATTTCCTTTTTTCCCCTTCATTATTAAAGACAAAAGTATAAAACAACAATCACAAGTTTGTGTTAATGGACTCATAATATATAGACATGTAATTCATGATGACAATATAAATAGAAAAGATATAGATATAGAAGTGTGAGGGTACAGTCTATAGAATTAAGCAGAGTTAGTGCTAATTCACACTGCATTGTTTTAAGTTTAATATACTTTTATGCCTCATGAACATAACTTTAAAAGTACACAGAAAAGAAAATCAGCATGCAATTGTACATTGTAAAATACCACATATGCACTTTCATATACTTAGGGGAAAGAGACACCCTAAGGAAGAAGTTGGGGGCCGAGAGTTTTTTCCCATGTATCATAATTACTAACACAGTTATTTAACAATTATGTTTGTGGTACTGTGTTTAATCACTGACATCTATGTTCTCTCTGCAATAATTTTTAAATTATACATAATGGTTATCTTGCAGGTAGAAAAACTGAGGCTGGTAGAAGTTAAGGAACTTGTCCAAAGTTCTCCAGTGACATGGACAATGTGGCCTTCTTAGGTCCGCTAACCTGCTGCAGGTAAGGGCTAAGCCATGCCATCCAACATCATTCTTTATGGTTTGATGCTGACTACCATCTCAGGTGAGGAAGGTGATAGATGTCTTCCCAGAGAAACTGGAAATCACCAGATCCCCTGATGAAGGGACAAGGAATACTTGTCCAGGGAGTCTGTTTCTGGACTTTTCCATTTGAATGAGGCTTGATCTATACCAAAAAAGGAGGTTAGACCTGATATAGGGAGACACTTATGTAACAAATGGCCTGGAATATAAAGAAGGGTTAAGGATGCAAACTGGCAAGAAGGCTGACTAAGCAACAATTAACAGGGATGTGCTGACAGTTTCTAAACACTAAAGTCTGCAAATACCAGAGAAAGGTTTTCAGGAAAAATGTAAAAAGAAAATGTTCAAAGTGAGGCACACTATACAAAAGTTGTTCTCTAGGTTGCATTGAATAAAATTAAGGAAGGAAAAAAAATTAGGTCAGATGTCAAGAAAATCTACCACCTTGACAGAATTTGTGTCAGCTGTAGGGTGGAGGGGGCAGGCCCTGCCTGCCTCCAGGATAGACACCCACTTGCAGTGAGCTGGGGCCCAGCTCGCTTAGTCTTCTGGGACCCTGTACAAACTCACTTTCTCCTGGGTGCCTTACTTAAAGCCTCCATTTCTTATGGCTGGACCTGTGCTTTTCTTAGGCCTTGTTTTCCCTTGTTCTGGTTACTGTTTGTCTTATTTCCTGAGCATAGGATCTCATTCTATTAAGCTATCCTACTTGCCCTCGGCATAGGAATTGAACTTCTGCTGTGTCTAACAAAATTCCCCCAGATTAATTAACTGTCTGCTCACATTAACTGACTGCTGTTAGATTTCCTTGTGAAGCTCCATCTCGGTATTAGAAAACCCATGAGTTTCATTTGACTTTCTTTAGATCTGAACTATCACGTGCAACATATGTACCCATCCCAAAAATTCTCTGTTTAATGTACTGGACCAGAATTTTTCCAGTATCTTCAGCTGAGTGTGACCTCTGCCCCCAAATTGCTTGCAGTTTTCAGTGAAGTTGTACTTGAAAGACAGGGGGATTTCTTGTTTTTTTCTTTCCCTGGTGATATGAATTGGTTACATTTTCCCTCAGCTATGTAGACTGAATAGAAAAGTGTCTTGGAAAGCAGAGTCACCAAGCAAGTACCTCCCTGGGTAACACTTGATTTGAATCCTGAAGAATAAGACTCACTTTTTTTTTTTTTTTTTTGATTTTTGAGACAGGGTCTCACTGTGCAGTTGAGGCTGGCTTTGAGCTCACTTTTGTAGCCCAGGCTGGTCTCGAACTCTCAGCGATCCTCCTGCCTCAGCCTCCCAAGTGCTGGGATTACAGGCTTGAGCCACTACGCCTGGCCAAGACTCACTTTTGAGGTTGATAGAGATAGGGAGGAGGCCAGCCAGCACAAAGACACATGAAGTGGACAAACACTTCAGCTGTGTTAGTATGGCATGGCATGATGGGATAAGTAGTTCATGGTGGCTAGAAGATGATGCTGGAGGCAGAAAATGATAGTAAAGGATTAAGGAAGAAGTAGCCTTTGAAAGAATCTACATATTGTTTTAACGAGCTTGCACTTTGTTTTGATGGCAATGAGGCGGTATTGAAGTATTTTCAATCAGATTGATTCACTTAATATACTTGTTCTTATATGTTAGAACCACAGTAAACTGACTAGAGTGGCTAGAGTGGGAAGTGGGGTGGAAGGTACATATAGGGAAAACAGATAAAAGACTATTGCACTATTACAGCAAGGGTTGAAAAAAATAATAAATTCACATGATGTGGCAGTGAGCAAAAAGACAACTGGCTTAAAAGGAGAGGAAAAATATCCTGGAGGAATAATTAATAAGACTTACTGGTGTATTTAGTAGAGAAGGTAAGGGCGAATGAGGAATCTAGGGTAATACTGATTTGTCGATCAGATAAAGAAACAAATTCCTGTCTTTGGCAAGTAGAAAGCCAGGCACTGGATTTCTCAGTGGATATGATGTAGGTGACACACAGAAATGGGCTGATGCAGGCAGAGCACAGGACAAAATAAAACAAAAGGCCTGGCAGACACTGCACCCCAAGTGTTGCCTCCGGCAGCTGAGTAGGAAGAGACTCTGAAACAAGACTGCCAGTCCGGGAGTAAAGATTCTAAAGCACAGATCAGAGTGCTTCCCAAGATCCCGATGCCTACGTCATTCCAGGGGAGGAGAGATGAAGAATCAAGCTCAGGTGCACCCCGTAGGAAATACCTGTTGGCCAACCCAACCGAGATGTGCTCAGGAGACAGTTGTATTTATGGTCTGGAGCTAGGGATGAATGATCAGCACGTAGGCTGGATGGGTGCACAGGGATGGATGTGGTGGCCGCTAGCTCACACTTGTATCTTTCTTGTTTGTCACTTGTGACAGTCTAATTCTGGCTCATTGTCTCCCTGCCATTAGGAGCGCGGCCTTTAACCTCTGCTTGTTACACTGACCGCAGGTCTTTTGGCGCACTCACGATCCTCCCCAAGCCTGCCTTTGCTGTCCTGATCCCTTCTCACCTCCCCTGTGAGTCTTCAATTATCTCTTGGTTTTTCTGAATCCCTCAAAACCCTTAAATCTAAGCTGTGAAATGCACACTCTTCTTAGTAAGCACGGCCCCTTTTGAAGTCAGTGAGAATGTACAAACAACGACAATAAGAAAATAAACATGATACTTCCGCCATAAAGCCCTGATGCAACGTACGAAAAAACTAGAAGCGGTAGTTTTTCAACTATAGTATCTGCTCTTCCCTTCTCTTGAAAGAACAAATCTCACAGAGATTTTAGAATACTTTTCCTCCAAACAGTCCTACATTTCAATTTTTAATTTGTTTTTATTTTTTGCATTTTTTGAGAAGGATCTACAGGGTGCTCAGAGTCTCACTACTAGGTCGGACTCACAGTGATCTGCCTATTTAGAGCCTCCCGAAAGCTGGGATTACAGGTGTGCGTCACCAAGCCCAGTCTCTCTACATTTTAATTTTAATCAGTGTTCTTCATTTAAAAAGTAGATTCACAACAACCACTCAAAGCAATGTCAAGAATTACATGCCCCGCACATCCCAAGTCAGACCGGGATTAGTAACTGGGAGTAACAGATTTCTCCATGCATTTTAAACTGTGGAATTGCATGCAGTGTTATTAAAAATGG
>PVJA010057240.1:0-10509 GCA_004027025.1 Myocastor coypus
TTTTTTTTTTTTCTTTTTTGAGACAATGTCTCACTATGCAGTTTGGGCTGGTCTTGTGCTCACTTTTGTACCCCCAAGCTGGTCTCAAACTCATAGCAATCCTCCCGTTTCAATCTCTGGAGTGCTGGGATTATAAAGTGCACACCACTCACCATGCCTTGCATGTGGAGAAATATATTTTTATGATATGTATATTTTGAAACTTATTGAGACTGTCAGTCCCAGTGGTGCACACCTCATAATTCCAGTCCTGGGGAAGCTGAAGTAGGACGATCAGAATTTGAGATAAATATGGACTAAATAATAAGTCTGAAGTCAACCCAGACCACATATCAATACAGTATTTTAACACAAAATAAAACAAAAAAAAATGTAATCCAGGTGTGGTGGCTCACGCCTGTAATCCCAGCACTTGGGAGGCTGAGACCGGAGGACTGATGTGAGTTCAAGACCAGCCTGGGCTATAAAAGTGAGCTCAAGGCCAGCCTCAACTGCATAGCGAAACCCTGCCTCAAAAAACTGTATATATATATATAAACAAAAATTTATTGAGACTAAATTTGGCATGGTGGCCTGGATCCCACAATGCTGGCTACTGGAAAAGTTGAGAGAGGAGAATCACTTGCACTAAGAAGATAGAGGCTTCCCAGGGCAAGAAAGAAAAGCTTAATTTAATAGCAATAAATAAATGTATATTGAGGTTACTTTTCTCATTGTTGAGAGAAAATAATTGATACCCAAGGTTTAAGGAGGAAAGGTTTATTTAGCTCACAATTGGGAGAGATTTCAGTCCATCATCAGTTGGCTCCATGGCATGGTGGCTTGGCAGGTGGCACTGCAGAGGAGAAGCAGTCCATGGGCCAGAAGGCAGCAAAACAACCAGGTACTACAACAGCATCTTTCTGCCCCTTTTGACTTCTCCAGGCTACTCAGAGTGGGTACACTCAAACCTGTTGTTTTTCAGTACAGGATCTATAGGGTCTCATTACACAGATTGGACTTGTAGTTATCCTCCTGTTTTCAGCCTCCCAAGTGCTGGGATTACAGTCATGCACCACCATGCCCAGTCTCAATTGCCATCTCAGTGGGCCTCAGGGGTGCGGCTGGCATGGCACACTAGAGATTAAACCCCAGTCACTGTGCCTGCCTAGCAGGTGATTTAGTCCACTGAGCTATCTGGTTGACCCAACCACTCACACTCAACCCTAGTGCCTTTGTTTTTTGCAGGACTGGGGTTCAAACTAAAGACCTTGAACTTACCAGGCAGGAACTTGTGCCACAGAGCTATCTCCCCAGCCCCAGTCCTAGCGCCTTTGATCCTAGTGTCATGCTATGAATCAGCTCCAGCATCACACACTCTAGATTCAGACACCTCTGAAAAAACCTGGCCTATGAGGGCATGAGGCTTTGAAGGGATATCTAAACCCAAGCTACAAAAATAAATAAATAAAATGACAATATTTAAACAACAAAACAAAATTTACAGTATGATTTATGATTTACCTTGGAGAATATCTGTGGTGCACTGAAGAAGAATATGTTTTATCTTGGTTATTGCCTTATTGCTGAGCCTCAATTCTTGACACTCATGACTTTAAGGAGAGGAGTAAATTTATGTTATTATAGTTAGTAGAAGTCTTAGTCCATCACTGGCTGGCTGCAAGGCAGAGTAGCATGGCAGGGGAGCATCAGAGAGGAGAAACAGCTCACAGCAGAGCAAGCAGGAAGTGGAGAGATCAAGGAGGGGGAGAAAGACTGACCCCTTCAGGCTGTGCCTACTGTGATCCTCTTCCTCCCACCAGGCTTCATTTCCTGTCAGAGCACTGGTTAAAAACTAAACAATGGATGAATCCACAGAAGAATATCAAAGCTCCTGTGATCCTGCCACCTCCCCAAAGCCCCCCAGGTGTGACAGCATGGGACTTTGTGGGACATCCAGATGCAAACTATATCACATATGCTCTTGGTACGTGGATTGTTCCATGTATATGTGTGGCGTATATATGTTTTTTAGCTATTGTGTTGTTTAAATTTTTTATTTCTTTACAAATCTTTTATCTGGTTCTCCTATCTATTATTGATTCTTTTTCTCTCTTTTTAGGGAAGGATCTACAGGGTGTTCAGGGTCTCTCTACTAGATCATATTTGTAGTGATCCACCTGTTTATAGCCTCCCAAGGGCTGGGATTACAGGCATGTGCCACCATGCCCAGTCTCTCTTCTATCCATTATTGAAAGTGGAACGTTGAAGTCTCCAACCATCAATAAAGAACTGGCTATTTCTCCCTTACCTTATTGGTTTTTCAAGACAAGATCTCATTCTGTAATTTAGTCTGAACTTGAACTATGTAGCCCAGGTTGGCCTCAAAATCATGGCAAGTCTCCTGCTTCAGCCTCCAAGTGCTTGGATTATAACTAAGTACCACCACACCTGGCCTCTCCCTTCATTTTTATCAGATTTTTCTTTATGTGTAGTAGTCTCTAACTATTTTGTGGTTCAGCTTTCATGGACTCACTATTTCGCAGGTTTTCAAAAATATTAATCTAAATTATTGAGATTAATTGCTATATCATGCGATTTTGAAGTACCATGCAGTATATGTATATTGTTACAATTTTGTAGGTTTACAAGTTTAGAAAGTGGTTCAGAAAATTAGAAGCATTTTTAAAAGTGTGGAAAAGGTTTATAAGAGTGTGGGAGGGTTTATAAAACCTTAAAATATATTAAATACTAAAATAAAGACAAGGTTGCTACATCACTGATTTTCACTTCTCACAGGGATGTCTGGAATGCAGCCTCCTTTGGCTTCCTACCATGGGGCTGCATAACTGCTACCGTGCTGATGGTCAAGTTGTATCATGATTGCCTGCAACTTGTCTGCCAAGCCTTCATTTGTAAGATGCAAATCTTTCAGATGATCTCTAGAATTCCAAAATACACACATCTGCCAGTTTAATTGTCACTTAGATAAGAAATGGCGATTTCTAGGCCTTCCTATTCTACCACCTTTCCTGAGTTCACACTCCAGAAAGAGGAATTTTGGATAGGGTTGTAGAGAATGACTTTCCTCAGAAAATAATGCTTGAGTGAAATCCTGTTGGTACTGAAGTGGTGAGCTATGCAAGGAGGTCAAGGGTGTAGCCTACGCAAAGGCTCTGATGTGGGCAGTGCTGGTGTGTTAGCAGATCTCGCAGGTGTCATTCAGAGGCACCAGTGTGGTCCAGGAATAATCCCTAAGACCAAACAATGAAATCTATGGAGGTTAGGATTGCGAAGGGCCAAAGACGTGGAAGGCAATTGTATTAATCAATCTTTTTGTTACTACTGTAATGACATACTCAAGGCTATAGGCTTTCCCAGAAAAGAGAAAGGAGGCCAGAGTGGCTGCCAGACTCAGTGAAGGAAGAAGTCTAAGAGATGAAAATATACAGGGGAAGGAATGCCGGAGGTGTGTCTGAGCCTTATGGATACTTGAATATGTACCAGCTTATTTTACTTAAAAATTACCTTAGTACATGTGTACAGTTCATGCAGTTTACGGTCATCCTGGGGAGTGGCTAATAAACATATTACAGCCTATGTTTGCTTTAATCTCTTTTCTCTTCCTTTTTCTTCCTCCATGGGTCCCCCCATCCCCTTTTTCATATATTTGATAATATTTGTCTTGGTTTATGTTATGGTTGGTGTATAGTGTTTACATTAATTGGGATTACTAGGTTCCTGTACATGGCACAACTTCACTCCTTTCCTTTCTCCTTCCCCTCATCCTCACCCTTTGCCCTTGTTCCTTAGGCACTTCCTTATTGCAAGAGATCCATCCCTCTTTTTCTTCTATCCATTCTTTATTATCGTTTTTGTACTTGGCTTCCCTCAACTGAGAGATGCCATATGGTATTTAAGCTTGTGGTTTGGTTTATTTCACGTAACATATTTTCCAGATATATCCATTTTCCTACAAATGTCTCAACTGTGTCATCCTTTATAGCCATTTAGTATTCCATTATAGAGAAGTCATATTTTCTTTGTCCGATTGTTTGTTGATAAGTAAAAAGTCAGCTTCCAGGATTTAGCTGTTGCAAATGGTGCTGCTGTAAGCGTATGCATACATGTGCTACTGTAGTATGATAGCTGAAGTTCCTTGGGGAAGTAAAATAGCAGGGCATGGCTAGGTAATGTGGAATTCCTAACTTCAGCTTTTTGAGAAATCCCACACTGAGTTCCATAATGATTGCATGCATTCGCATTCCCACCAGCAAGGCAGACAGGTTTCTTTTCACCACAGCCATGCCAGGATTTCTTATTGTCTGATTGCCTAATGATCCCTATTCGTTACAGAGTAGGATATTAGTGCTATTTTAATTCACATTTCTCTAATGGCAAGAGAACATTTTTAATATTTTTGTTGATAGTTGGTATTTATGCCTCTGTGAAGTATATGTTTGTTTTTGTAGTCAATTTGTTGCCTGTAATATTTATTTATTTATTTATTTTTGCAGGACTGGAGTTCGAATTCATGACCTTGCACTTGCCAGGCAGGCACTTGTGCCACAGAGCTATCTTCCTAGCCCTGACTGGAGTTTTAATTTTTGGTTGTTTATTTGTTTGAGTTCTTTGTATATTCTAGGTATTAGTCCTCTGTCTGACGAGGAGCTGTCAAAAAAAAAATCCCTTTCCCCTTCCTGTAAGCAGCCTGTGGTGTCCTGTGAAAATGGTTCGCTACTCTCTCGACCCAGAAAACCCCACAAAATCATGCAAATCAAGAGGCTCAATCTTCGCGTTCATTTTAAGAATACATGTGAAACTGCCCAGGCCATCAAGGGTATGCATATCTGAAAGGCCACCAAGTATCTGAAGGATGTTACATTAAAGAAGCAATGTGTGCCATTCCGACGTTACAATGGTGGAGTTGGTAGGTGTGCCCAGTCCAAACAGTGGGGCTGGACACAGGGCCAGTGGCCCAAAAAGAGTGCTGAATTTTTGCTGCACATGCTTAAAAATGCAGAGAGTAATGCTGAACTTAAGGGTTTAGATGTAGATTCTCTGGTTATTAAACATATCCAGGTGAACAAAGCACCCAAGATGCGCCACCGTACTTACAGAGCTCATGGTTGGATTAACCCCTCCATGAGCTCCCCCTGCCATATTGAGATGATCCTTACTGAAAAGGAACAAATTGTTCCTAAGCTAGAGGAGGAGGTTGCACAGAAGAAAAAGATATCCCAGAAGAAACTGAAGAAACAAAAACTTATGGCATGGGAATAAATTAATTATGAAATAAATGCAAATAAAATTAATGTTGTTGGCTATTTAAAAAAATCCCCTTCTGTAGTTTGTCTCTTCACTCTACTGATTGATTCTTTCACTGTACAGAAGCTTTTTAGTTTGATATAATTCTGTTTGTTGATTCTTGACTATTTCTTGTGTGCACTGGGTTCCATTTGGAAAAGCCTTTTCTACACCTGTGTATTCAAGTGTATTACCTATTTTGTCATACATTTGGAGATTTTGAACCAGGAAATAATATTGTTTCTTTTTTTTTTTTTTTTTGTCTTTTTGAGACAGGGTCTCACTGTGCAGTTCAGGCTGGCCTTGAGCTCACTTTTGTAGCCCAGGTTGGTCTCGAACTCACACTGATCCTCCTGCCTCAGCCTCCCGAGTGCTGGGATTACAGGCGTGCGCCACCATGCCCGGCTCAGGAAATAATATTGTAAGACTTTAAAAATCTTTTATTTATTTATATTTTTGTTATGAAAAATATTTTACTGACATTTAGCATGGTCCTATGGGACAATTTTAAATTTGATCAGGAAGCAGAAGGTGGACCAAGGTGAAAGTTAAGACGATGGCTTTTATGGGTATTTTCATGGGAAAGACAGGGTGTGGGGAGAGCTTAGAGTTACATAGCTTTTTTTTTTTTTTTTTTTGTCTTTTTGAGGCAGGGTCTCACTTTGCAGTTCAGGCTGGCCTTGGGCTCACTTTTGTAGCCCAGGCTGGTCTCGAACTCACACCAATCCTCCTGCCTCAGCCTCCCAAGTGCTGGGATTACAGGAGTGAGCCACCACGCCCGGCTAGAGTTACATAGCTTTAATAGTTCCAGCAGCTCTGGGCTGCAGGACTGGGGGGGGCAGTCTCTAGTTGTCTTGTACTTGTCCCTTGGATAAAATATGACAGGAGAACTACTGGCTTGGTGTGTAACAGCTAGAGAAAGGGAGAGGTTAGGAGTATAGACTCCTTTGTCTGGTTTGCATTTCAAAGTTTTGTTCCCAGCTGAATCCTTTGCTGCCTCTAAGAACAATCCAGCACTGGCAGGGACAGTCTCTCACTGTCCAGCCAGATTTTCCCACTTACCCAAACTGTTTGCTTGTTTATTTATTTATTTATTACCAAGGATTGAAATCATGGTCTTGCTCTTGCCACAGAGGTGCTTATGCTACTGAGCTATCTTGCTGGTCCTATACAAAATTTCTGTCTCCGGAGTTGACGTTTGGGGAATGGAATCTAAGACACGAAGTCATAATAACCACCCATAGATGCAGTTCTCTTTGTTTAGTAAGAGTAACCCATTACTGCACCTGAATCCTAAGAAATAAGAGACATTCTATGACAATATAGTGTATGTGGATATCAGAATGATGCATTCAGAAACTAGTGAGCCAGGGGCTAGGGAGATAGCTCTATGGCACAAGTGACTGCCTGGCAAGTGCAAGGTTGTAAGTTCTAACCCTGGTCCCACAAAAAAAAAAAAAAAAAAAAAAAAAGAAAAAAGAAAAAAAAAGAATACTAAGCCATTTTTACAAAGCTGTCCAAAATTATGAAACATTTACCTGATTGCCTACTAAGTGCAGTACTAACCCTGTGGTGGTAGCTATTTCAGAGACTGCAAAGAAATCTGGTTTTATCGTCCCTTGAATCATCTCGGTGGAAAATCAAACCCAAACATGGGAAAACAATAGTGTCATGTGAATAAATGGAAAATATCTGAAAAGGCACAAAAGCAATGTGCTGATGACCACCTGAATACAGGAGGAAGAAAGAGACAAAAGAAAGTCCAAGACAGTAATAATAGGTTGGCGAGATAGCTCAGTGGACTAAGCACTCACTGTCAGAGTCCCTTCTTGGTTCTCCTCCCGGCCTAAGAAGTCTAAACTTGCAATCCTAAAACCACGTTATTGGAATTCCACCAAGTTAATTCCAATCTACCACTCCCAGTGCAACCCACGGCGATAACAAAGGCACTAAGACATATATATATATATATATATATATATATATATATATATATAATTATTGGGGAGCCAAGGGGCCCTAAGTCCCGCCATGAAGATGGCTTGCCGGAACCAAGAGAGTAACCCAAGGCTGTGCTCAGGTTTTATTCATTGGAGAAGGGGGAGTGGCTTGCAAAAGGGAATTGTGGGAAGAAGGTCAGCAATGAAGGGAGTTGTGGGAAGGTGGTAGGCATTGAAGGGAATTTTGGGAAGGTGAGCACTATGAGCTGGGCTAGGTAGGAGGCCTCCAATCACCTCTGCCATATTTAGAGATATGCAAAAGAAGTAATTTGCATTATGCTATTGTGATGTCTAATATTTTGGGGGTCTGGCACTTCAGCTCTGATGTGTAATCTTTTCAAGCCCCCGGAAGTCACAGCCTCTGTCTCCAGGCTCGATCCCAGCTGACACCGTGGAGCTTTGGCTCTTCGTCCTGTTATCAGGGAAACACGCGTGCCATCTTCAAAAATTACCACCAGCACCTTGGCTAGACCAATACACACTGCTTAACGCCAACTGAGAGGATAAGGAGAAGTCCTAGCCAGCTCTGTACATTTCAATACAAGGGAATAGGGTCAGGCTCAGTCAAAATGGAGACAGTCACTTTTCTTTCAAGGAGATCGGCTCAGGTGGTCCTCCACAAAGCACTTGCTTGGCCAAGCACAGGAACCGGGGTTGGATCCCCTGCACCATATGCCACATTAGCTCTGCCCCCTGGGCGTGCTGAACCAGCAACCAACTCCAGGAATGCTGGTAGTGAGACTTTGTGCCAACTACACAAATGAAATGAAAATAAAAATACTGCACACTAGGTAGTGAGGAGAGATTCCATTGTTCTGCAAGGTTCCTGGTGGCTAGGAAGGTGTCCTGGTGCCTTGCTCAGGTGCCTGACGCTGCCAAGCATGGCAGAGGGCAGGCAGTATCAGAGCTCAAATCCAGGGCCTTAAGCATGGTATCCCGCTGTTGTGCCCCTCAGCACTGCTGTACGTCCCCCACCCCCAATTGTATGACAAAGACTTGCTGTGTTGCCTCATCTGGTCTTGCAGTAGGGTGCCTTTTATGGTGGTCTCTTGAGTATTTGAGCCCAAGAAGGAACTGAGAGGGACATTGGAAGCCACCGAGAAGACAGAAAGAGAGACTATGGGTGCAGTGAAAAGAGCAGAGAGGAGCCTGGAGGCCCTCCTGGCTTCTGGAAGAAAAGTCTGCCCTTGTAGATGCTAGGGTCCTTTGTCCCACTTTTCTTTCCTCTTTATCATCTTCCACTATTTAATTTTTCAAATTTTTCTTTCATTCTCTCATCCCCCAATATTTTCACTAGTGTAACTATTAAGCTTTATTAATCTTTAGCTAATTTAGGGTCCGCCAAATAGCTCAGCAGATTAAAGCACCTGAAAGCAGGCATAGGGGCTGAGGATTCTATCCCTGGGCCTTCCATGCTGGCCTGTTGGGAGCTGCAGGAAGCCAAGAAATAGATCAAGTGTGTGTAGGTGGGACTGGGCCTCAGTGCCTAAAGCAAACAAAGTGCTTAGAAAAACATCCTGTCTGGTTCAGGCCAGCTATTAGTCACTAAGCAACCTTGCATCATGTGATACAAACTTTGCAAAAGTATAAATAAAGGATTGTTTTTTTGAGAGCATTGAGTTAGTCTTAGAGGCTGGGGAGATATCTCTGCAGAGTGAGTGCTTGCCTGGCAAGCAGAGAAGGGTCTGAGTTCAATCACTGGTTCTGCAGGAAAAAAAAAAAAAAGGTAGTTTTGCTTATCAGGCCGACTAGCTACCCCCTAGCCCAGCTTTTCATCTTCTTGTCTATCTTTCTCATTCCTATTGCCGTGTCTCCCTGGGTAGAACCATTTGCAATATGACCAACTGATCCTTACACTGGCGCGTCCCTGGGACATGCTGAGATACCAACTGAGACTGGGAGTGGTGGCCCACACCTGTAATTCTAGCTCTTGGCAGGCTGTAAACAGGTGGATCACTGCTGAGTCCAATCTAGTAGTGAAACCCTGAACACCCTATAAACCCTTCCCTAAAAAAATACAAATTTTTTTTTTAGCTAATTAGTGAACTCTACATTAATTCCCAGGAATTTAAGGATGGTTCAATATACACGAATCAATAAAGATAATATATCATATAAGTAGAAGCAGAGATTAAAAATCACTTCATCTTCTCAACTGATGCAGAAAAAGCCTTTGAAAATAACCTACATCTTCTCATGTTAAAAATCCTGAAGTGGGCCAGCCAAATAGCTCAGCAGACTAAAGTGCCTGCAAACAGGTACAGGGGTCTGGGGTTCAATCCTCCAGCCTGCCATGCCAGCCCTGTCCCTGGGGCATCCTGAGACAACAATTGAGACTGGGCATGGTGATGCATGCCTGTAATCCCAGCTCTTGGGAGGCTGTAAACAGGTGGATCACTATGAGTCCAATCTAGTAGTGAGACCCTGTACACCCTGTAGACGCTTCCCTAAAATAAAAAATAAAATAAAATCCCAAAGAAAACAGGTATAGAAGGACCATATCTCAATTTGTTAAAAGGCATTTATGACAAAATTAATGCTAACATTATACTAAATGAGAAAAGGCTGAAGTCTCTCCCTCTAAAATCAAGTACAAGATAAGGATTCCACTATCATCACAGCTGGGAGATATTAGCCAGACCAGTCAGACAAGAGAAAAGAAAAAAGTGGGCTACATATAGGAAAGGAAGGATTCAAATTATCATTATTTGAAGATGACATGATCTTTTACAGAGAAGAGTATAAGAATTTTTACCAAAGTATGTCCTTATGTGTCATTGCCGAAAAAAATGACGAGAAGACGTGATGAATTTAGCTCAGAGGTCTCACTGAGATCTGTCTCTCTTGAAGTGAGGCCTGACCCACAGAAGCATCTTACTTTTATTGAGTGCTCAAGGACAGCCTAAGGAATGTGCTTAAGTGCATAATTACTTTAGTTAAGGAAGACTGCACTCTCTGTTGACCTTCACTATTTGTCTGATGCTAGGCTCACACAAATGTTAAATAAAAAGATTACAAGGAGGGGAGGAGATAGCCATTAACATCCCAAGCAAGGGGGGAGACAACAATTAAGGAGCCATCAGGATAAGCTGTTATCTGCCTCCCTAAATCCTATCTTCCTGGAATCCTTGAGTAACAGACTACAATTGGCCCTGGGTTTTGTTTATTGCTCTCCACTTCTTAAGAAGCTAGTTTCTTATCTCTACAGAACTCTTAGAATTAA
>PVJA010057241.1:0-10513 GCA_004027025.1 Myocastor coypus
AACAGCTCCTGGAAGCAGCATTTGTCAGATGATGTAGGCAGTATTCAAGTTGTTAACTGTACTCGCTCTGCTTCTAATACTTCATAGGTACATGTCAGCTCATGTGGAAGACCCATCAGAAGGAGTTTCAGCAGTGTTTTATCTTTAAATTGTTATATTTAACTGGTGGCTGATTCTTAACGCCAGCTGTGCAATATTCTCGTGGTTCTCCTTTTGTCTTTATAGTTTCTTCCCTAAGGGTTCAAAACCACTTTATTTATAAACAAAGACATTAATGCTTGGCCTATTAAATGTAAATCCCATGAATAATTTTATAAAACAAACTAGTTTAGTAGAATAAAATCATATTCCCCTATATGAATTCCTATTTTATTCAATACTAGTATTTTCAAGTGGAATACACCTGTAATTTCTGCAGTTTGCTTCCAAAATTAATATCTTCAATTTCTCATAGAATTTTTATACTAAAATTATGGACATTCCAAGTGCTTTAAGCCTTCTGTTTAATTTGAAAATTTAACAGCTGGACAGAGATTATACTAGTCACTTATGACTATTTTTAATTCATAGCTGGACAAATTAAATATTTGAGTTAATTATCAAGAGTCTAAAAGTGCAGCATTTCATCTATAACTATGAAGAAATTATACTCAAAAATTTTACCGTAAATTTTTCTGCAGATATAAGCCCAAACTTCATCTTTACAGTTATAAAAATATTTTATTCAATCAATACCTGTGATTCTTACCAGAAGACAGTGGTTCCTAACTTTGGTGTGCATCAGACTTCCCTCAGGGGATCATTAAAAGCATGTTAGAAGCTCTACCCTTAAAGAGCACATGGCTAGGTCAGTCTAGCTGCTGCTGCAGCTGCTGGATCTTGCTGGAGGATCACCGAATTGGGATCTCTGCTAAGAGGTGATTTTCAAATACCTCTGTTCATGAACTGAAGTTGTTTTACCTTATGAGAGATGCTTTCCACAGTTGTGTTTGTCATCCGATGTGAATTTGAGAACAAAAGCACAGTCTTATTGAATGTCTTTGTCTGAGAACCAAATTGCAAAGAGAAGCATTCATGAAATGAGGTGCTACTGCACAATGTGTGAGCTATGAGAACACAAGGAAATTTCACCATAGATTTTGTAGTTTGCAAAGTTATATCCTGTTTTTGCTGTCTTCAGGAGGTGGCATTTTACTTGATTTAAATTTTTATGGTGCTGGCAGTATGGTTAGTGCCACTTGGTGAGTGACTAAATGTACACACGTGACTTTTCTTCATAGCTTGTGGCATGGTGAGTAGAGTATCCTATGACTTCACTGTCGGCAACCTTGTCCCAGCACTGGTAAGTCCACGTAGTGAGGGTACTGTCATGGCCTGATGCTTAGCATTGTTGCCGGATTCACAAAGGTCAGAATGAAGAAATGAGCAGGGGGCTTGCCCCTCACCCTGGTAGCAGAATTACTTCTTTACAGGCTAGCTGATCCAGTCCGGAATAGCTAAGAGTTGTTTGGACATTTCTATGCTTGGCATACTTACAGTCCTGAAAGGTAGTTGTCTCATTGATAGTAGAGTGTATGCCAGGAAGGAAGAATAGGAGACAAATGTAAAAATCTCATTTTTTCACATTATTTTTTACTTATTAGCTGTACTTTGAATGGGAAGTTGTAATTTAAAGTCCCTTTGGGGGCCCGGAGGGATGGCTCAGTGATCTAAAGCACCTGCTTGGGGAAGCTTGGGTGGCTTCAGGGACCGTGGTTCGATCCCCAGCACCACATGCTGCGCCAGCCCTGCCCTCGGGGTGGGTTGAGTCAGCCATAAAAATGAGTGAATAAACAAAGGTTGTGAAACAAGAAAAAATAATAATAAATAAAATAAATTCTTTAACAAAAAAAAAATAATAATAAAGTCCCTTTGGCTGTGATTTGGGTTCATTTATTCAGGCTAGCCTTTTGATTTTAAAAACTACCCCTCTCCCCTAGGTTTGAATTCACAATGAGCTAAGTCCCAGGCCCCCATCCTTGTTTTCTCCTCCATCCCTCCTTTTTCTTTTTCCCATTTTAAATGGAATTTTGCAAAGTCACTCAATTGCTGAGACTGGACTTGAAATTGTCATCCTCCCACCGCAGTTTCCCAGAATGCTCTGATTATAGGCTTATACCACTACAGCTAGCTAGAAAAACCTTATTCTAAATGATTATTACCTTAATATGGAATGTAAGGGTGAAATAAATTACATATTTTTATACCCTTCTTACAAGTGCACAGGAATTTCCAATTCTTTGTTATTTTAAAATTTTATTTCATTTTTTTAAGATAGGGTTTTGTGCAGCTTCCAGGCAGGCCTTGAATTTGGCAGGCCTCTGGCTCCAGCCTCAGTGGCTGTGACTGCAGGGGCACACCACTGTCCCTGCATCTGCAGTTGGGCTCTATCAGATTATTATAAGAGTTCAGTACTGAAATTTTTGTGTAATATTGTCTTTCCATCTATTTTGTCTTTCCATCTATTTAACTGCAGTTTCAGTGCTGTCTTTGATTTTAATGGTTGTCCTGTTGCTTATAACCCATAAGACTTACTATGCAAAGACTGACAAATCGCCTGTCTGTGTTAATATTCACATAGACATTTCTTCCACTGTAAAACATTGGGCAGAAAAGTTTAATAGTGTTTTCAGATGGAAATTGAGAAAATTCCATTCCTGTCCTGATCTTGGCCAGCATGATTTCATGGATTGCAGCTTACACAATAGTTCTGTTCTGCTGTTTATCTTATAAGATTATGGACAGACTGACTTAGGTAACTATTTCAAATGTCTTAAGACCTTTCAAAGAAATTTTCTCTGTATGTCATACAGTGTTACAGTGATGAATTCAGCTTAGATATGCTGAGCTTGAGAATCTTTCAGGACATTCTGTTGATGCCTCAGAAACAGGAAAATAAATACTGAGCTCAGTGCTTCAGAACCAGATTTTTGCTGAGTAACCTGCAAGTGATCATCAAAGCATTACAATTCCACCAATCCCCTAAGTGCACACCTACAAGGAAAACCAGAGAAGACCTTTAGGAACTCCTGGAACTTAGGACCCTGTGGCCAGGGCTTCAGGGAAGCCAGAGTGCTTTCTTCTGCTGTGTGTTGCCTGCAGCAGCTCTTGCTTTAATAAACTAGTGAACAGCATTTGCTCTGGTCAGGTAACTCATGTTCAAGGTGAGGGGGATGAGCAGACATGGCAGATACAGGAAGCAGGGTGGGGACAAGGTAGGAGTGGGGGCTTTCTATGTTGAGTGGGAGGGACTTGGTGGGCTAGGGGGTCAAGGAATGCTTCTCAGAGGGGATGACTTAGCTATGTGAAGTAAGGGGCAAAAATGTGGGGTCCAGCCACACCTGGAATAGCAAGTTCAAAGGCAGTTGAGGAGAGTAGAGAACTGATTGCTGTCCCTGAGATTACAGATGTGTAGGCATTAGGGTCTGAGAATGACTGTCACCTGCCTCAGAGTCCCCAGTGTTGCAGAAAGGGGAGACCTGGTGCAGACTTCTGCTGAGAGCTGCCACAGCCTTCATTTCTAAATGGGAAACATTTGAAAAAGTAAGTTTGAACATTTTCCTTGTAGCCCTACTTTAAAATATGAATTTTGAAAAGTTGGTTGAAGGTACTTTTGAGTCAGGTACAAACAGACTTACTTCTCTTTTAGAGTTGCATTGTTTGGTAGTCCACTGTATTGGAGAGCACCCTGCCTTGAGAACTGGCAGGCCCAGGCAAAAGCCTATTGGAAACAGCATCCCAGCCCTGAGACTTCAATTCTGTTGCTCTTAGCGTGTGGCACAGCCCTGGCTGGGTGTCAGCCTTCTTCCAAGGAAGGGGACTGTGGTTTTCAGAGAAAGATGACCTGGAAAGAGAAGTTACTGTTTTTGTATTTTTATGTTAGTGTTCCTCTCATTGTTAGTTAGATAAAAACTATTTAGAAAAAAAGGCTTTTGGAAAATCACAAAGCTATCTGATGGTCTTCATGGTCCTTCCAACTTCCAGGGTACTTTGAAGCTGGTATTGTTACAAGTTTTTAAGTATATGTTGCCGGGATATAATTTCAGTCTAGATAGGTGCCATCAACCTCAGGACTTTCTGACAGCAGTGCTTCTTGTCTATACTTTGGTACCAAGGCTTTCTTCAAACCAAAGATGCAGTTTCTAAGTACTGTTCATTACATGTTGTTTATGAAATTTGATCTTGAAGTAACAATTATGTATTCATAATTTATACTGATGTCTGTTTATGTTTAACCTTTTAGAAAAATTAGATTAGAACATTCTGAAGAGAATAGGGAAGGAATGTTAGAATTTCCTGCTGTGCTTGAACCTAAGCATCTATATGAACCTTTGCCAAATTCCTGTAGATGTAATTTCACCATGTATACTTTGGGGATGTATGAGCTAGCCAATTGTTAGAATATTTGATTTTTTTTTTTTTTTCTGGTGAAGATATATCAAAAGTGCTGAAGAAAAGAACTGCTGGACTCTAAAAATATTTGTTTTATGGTCATTCATGATTATACTCCCTGTCGAGGGCATGTTCTTAGCTTGCGCTCACTGTGTTTAAGTAGTAATGAAATTCTCAAAAGACGGGGCTGGGGAGATAGCTCCGAGGCACAAGTGCCTGCCTGGCAAGTACAAGGTCGTGCGTTTGAACCCCAGTCCCACAAAAAAAAAAGAAAGAAAGAAATTCTCAAAAGACAATGGGAAGCAGCCAGGGGATGTTCCTGGTCAGCATAGAGTCAATTACATGCCGCCACTGACCTTAGTTTTTTCTTTTGCTTGAAGGCCAAAGAAATCATCACTTGTGCATTTTTCTATTTCTGTATGTACTGGCTTGCTCCACATAGTTTGCAGAAGTGCAGCTACAGTGATCCAAAGTGATTGTCACACATTGAATCAAAATCATGAGTCCAAGTCTGGAGGCAGAGTTATTCTCAGTATTTCTAAGTTCCTGAGCACTCTGAGGGTATGGAGATGAGTTCGTGCTGCTGATGGGTGGCTGTGTTGTGATGTGATTTCAGTAGCTATTTATGGCAGCTGTTAGTTCAAGGTCAGGTGGTTTAGGTACCACAGTGGTGAAGATCAGTTGGCACCATGAATCTGGGACCCAGCCTGCCAAGGGAAGATTGCTGCAGCTGATGGAGTAACTCACCCTGATGTGTTTCATCGCATCCTTTGCTCACTTTTCCTTGTTTAACATTCGCCATTTAAAAACTAGTACCTCATGGAGGAAAGAAGCAGGTCTTAACTTGGCATAGACTTTGGTTTTTTAGTTTAGTATTTTATGTTTCTTCAGTGACCATGAAATTGTTGGAGATGGCCTTGTGATTTTGTTCAAACTTTTGCTTCTGTTATAGATATGAGAAGAGCAGAGGAAGTATATTTTTTTAAAGCAGTCACTAGGGTCTGGGGCTTTGGCATCCATAGATTCCTTGAACATGGGATACTGTGAAGGAAAAGCTCTCTGAATCTTGGATGCTAGCTGCATGCAGAGAGATTACAATGAACCGATTGCTGTCTGTGGTGAGCATCTGTTTGTGATTGAAAAATTTCTGGCACCTTGTGCCCTAGTGGGCTTCCTTCACCTCTGCTTATTGTGGCTCTGCTGCAGGAGACTGGTGTCTTTTTCCTGCCAGAGCCATGTCTAGTTGTCCCTGTGTACAAAAGCCTTATATCCTTTAGCCATTTCGTTAAGACATTGAAAGTAGAAAGGAAGAACAGTGAGCCTGAGTTAGAAACCTCTGCATGTCCTAGGCAGTTCTCTATTTCTGCAAACAATTTAGTATGTGTTTTATATTGGTGTACAATTGATAGATAGGTAGAAAATTGATTCTGAGCATTCCAGCTGCTCTCAGAGTAGTAGTAATGACTCAAAGGAGAAAATTATTGGGGCTATGAGATGAACAGATTGCCTTTTCAGTTTCGTCTTTTACCCCATCAAAGCCCCAGCTTGCCCCATCTTTACCAACATTAAATGTGTTATTTACCATGCTACCTCTGATTTTCAAGATTATATATGTTGGTATAATTCTTAGGAGTTGTGAATAGATATTCTTCCTTATAGACAGATGGTTCTTTTGACACAGCCTTCCTAATCCTAGTAAGCCAATTGGGCACCAAACTATCATATTCATACTATAACCTAAATTGTGGAGAGATTCTGGGTAGTCGTGGAAAGTCACCGGACTTTTCCCTTTCTTCCTATTGCCAAGTTTCTGTATTTATTAGCATTTACTACTCTGTAATGCCATACTTTAGTGATAATGTGCCACCTTTCACAGAAATTAGGTAAGAGTTTCTTAAGTACCTAAGAAAGTATCTCTCAGTGAATTTCAAATTATAATTCATTATCCTCAAGTTATTAAGCAAAGTCCCTGAAATGAATTAATAATGGCCTAAAAATGTATTAAAGACCCTCTTAATTTATTAAACTCAAAATACTTGTTTTGGGAGTTTTTAGGATGCCACATAATTTAGTTTCTTATATAAAATTGTAATCAGTTCAGTTTGGTAGAGTAAAATTTTCTTTGCATTCTGAATAAGTGAAGTATTATGCAAAAGTACAAGAGATATAAACATAGTTAGACTTTTCATGTAGTTTTGCATATTCATAGTATCACCAAATATTGCTTGGATTTCTTTAAATCAGGGCATAAGTATCTGTATTTTTATTGGCAGCAACAAAATATGTATTGAAAATGTGAAATAATGTGGTTTTTTTCCTTTTCTTGCTCCTTTACCCCAGTCAGATGATGTTCAGTAGACCAAGACATAATTATAACTTTGGTAACAAGCTTTCTAAATAAGTGCTGGAATATAGCTCTGATTCACAGGATCACTTCTATACCATGCAGGTGAGAATTTAGAATACAGGTGTGACATAGTGACTTAGGTATGTGATCTCCTAGCAGTAGAGTGTAATTTCCTTGAGTTGTGGTTATTTTTAAAAAATCTTTCTCCAAGTAAGTCAAAACCCTCACCTAAAAAGAAACAAATTACCCAACTAAGAAGATTAAAGATGAAACCTGATCCTTTCTGACATTTTTATTGCCAACTAATGAACAAAGGATTTCTTTAAGGAAGCTGGCTGTTCAGTTGTTCTTTGCGTCAGAATATGAGCACTGTAATAAACATTTTTCCGTAAGTGTAGTAGTACTGTGCCAGTTTCTATTTTCAACTCTTGAAATAGTAAAAATCAATTCTGTCAGCAGACATTTTATTAAATGCCTCAGCACACATGTCAGATACTGTAGAATATACAGAGGACAGGGCTGCTGTTTTCAATAAACTTAACTCCTAGGTAGATGAGGTGATATTTTTCTAGAGCACAATCAAGTTGGTGGAAATGAGCACTGCATGCTGTTAATACTTGACCTAAGTTGGTGACATTAGAGGAGCGAGTTAGCCAAAACAAGCAGAAAATCAGTTCTGAGTGTGATGGAAAATGCTCTTGGAAGAATGAGGCATTTAGGAACTGTGTTTGAAAGGAAGAAACAGCTTGGTGATGTGACAGTCTACTTGGGACTGTGCTTGCTGTAGACTTTGAAATAACAAAAAGAGCAGACTGGAGCTTGGGGTGGGATGGGGCCAGGACCTGAGTCCCCTTTCCAATCACAAGCAGCTGCCAGAAGGCATGGGAAGAGCCCCACATAGAGCTGCTCAGCTGAGAGCCAGAAAGCCCACCACCACTGGAGGCAGGCAGATGCAGGGGCGCCTCCCAAGTTCCCACCTGACTTTCACTGCTGATATGTGCTGTTACCTGTGTCTCTCCTACTGTCCTTAATCCCTCAGTGTCTCTCTTCCTCTCTGCTGAGGATCAGGTCCAGGGGCTTGCTGTATGCTGGGCACATGCACTACCACTGAGCTATAGCCCTAGCCTCTGTCACCATTCTTCAAAGTCGAGCTCAAGTCTAGCAGCCCACAAAGTGACACAAGAAGGCCTCTGTGTCAGCCAGACATGAGAATTACCCCTGGGAGAGATGGAAGCCAAGGGGAGCACACTCAGTCTTGCAGAGTGGACAGTAGACCCCTTTGAGATGATGGCACCAACCAGCGCAGAGCCTTTTCTCAAGGCTTTTAAATTCATGTTCTTTGTTTCCTGTGCACGTCATAATATGTAGATCAAAAGGGCGCTTTTGGTTAACTTAAAATGCACAATGTATATAAATCCTGTAATTTGCCAGAACTTCAAAACAATTATTCTGCCCTTTGGAAGAAATTTGTAATTTTAGAGAATTTGCTTTAACTTCAAAATTTTGATGTATTATTTGTCTTACAAATTTAGTATGTTCAGTTAACTGTGTCACTGAAAGCAGTGACAAATTGTATGTATCAGAGAGATAAGTGACCAATTAAGTTAGGCAAGCAATTTCTCAGTGAAACTTTTTCTATTTTATAATTATTTTTTATAGATTTTTATACAGAAAACATTGACCTTTTCTCTTAGTAGGACATGCCTTTTAATCATTACAGGTAAGAGAGGAGCACATGCACACAGAAGCTGGCCATAGCAGCCTATTTGGTCTGCGTCAGCTCCAGTAGGTGTTGAGGGGAAAAGGGTCTTCACACAATAATAAAATGAGGAGTGTGAAAAGTGGTAAGAAAGGTAGGGTACAATGAGTACTCAAGTCTTTTAAAGTGTGGTAGACCCTGTTTAGAATCCCATTAGGTTGCCAAGTGCAAATAGGAAGACAGTTCTCTACCTGTTTCATAATGTATGTAACAATGCACCTGTGTTCTTGAAGTGACCAGACTAGAAACGCTTGAATAATAATTTTTACTTTTTTTTTTTTGCCCATGTTTTTAGTTGATAATGACTGCATTCTTCGTGAGGAGTTGGCTTGTGCACTCAGCACATCTTCATTCTTTTTACTTCTCTTCCTTTTGTCCTCCTTTCTGCCCCCATCCTTTGGGCCCCTTCCCTATTGCAAAAGCTCTGTTTCTCCAAACACTCTTCTGTTTATTTAAATCTTTTGTCTTTTATTTATTTGCTTGGTACAGGGTATCACTGTGCAGCTCCGACTCATAGTGATCCTCCTGTTTCAGCCTCCCCAGTGCAGGAATTACATGGGTGCACCACCACGCCCAGTCTCAGTAGCTGGCTCGGGGTGAGGCCAGCACAGCATGTGGTACCAAGGATTGAACCTGGGTCCTTGTGCTTTCCAGGCAGGCACTTCGACCACTGAGCTGTCTCTAAGCCCCCGTAACACTCTGCTAATAAAGACAAGCTTTATTTAAAACATTCAAAGCAGGGATGCTTCCTGATGGTCTCTGGATATTGTATTTGAAATACTTATCTATATTATCCTGGGTCTTGCTTGTTGTTGAAATTGTATGCACTTTTGATGAAATTTAAATGTACTGTTTTTTGAAAGCAAAATTTTAAGACAGATTATTAGACAAAAAATAACCCCCAATCAAGGCATCATTTTTCACCCCTTTCATACTACAGGGTCTCGCTATTCAGCTCTGACTCGTAGTGATGCTCATGTCTCAGCATCCCCAGTGCTAGGTTTGCACATGTGCTCCCCCACACCTGGTCTTGGTGGCCGGCTCAGCATGCCTAGTGGTTGGGCTGAAGGCATAACTCTTAAAACATGATGTACACTAGCCAACATTGAAATA
The DNA here is from genome assembly GCA_004027025.1 of Myocastor coypus. Taxonomy (NCBI): domain Eukaryota; kingdom Metazoa; phylum Chordata; class Mammalia; order Rodentia; family Myocastoridae; genus Myocastor; species Myocastor coypus. The sequence goes on from PVJA010057241.1 coordinate 9,651, forward strand.
ACCAAGTTCAGTTGATATGCACACGGCAGCAGCAGGACAGTGCAGTAGCCTAGCAACTGAGAGGCTGTGATTAGCCTTTGTGGAGTGCTGGCATGGAAGCTGTTCCTAGGTAGCTATGGGACAGATTCTGACTGACACAGTGTAGTGTGCTTGTGTGTACAGAGCACTTGCTCCATCGGTGTAGTTCATGTATTTGTTGTTATGTACATAGCTGTTTTCAGCATATTTTGTTACTCATGGTAACCAACCTTGTCATTACATAGGTTTTATGATAATAGTTTTAAAATTTCTGAGTTGGGATGTTGGCTGTTCAACTAGATTGTCCTCCAGGAAGGACAGCTAGTGGTGGCAACAGGCCTCCAAAATCACATTGCAAAGCTCTGAAGTCTCTGGGGTCCTGAGGCTACCCTCTGTTACACAGTTCTAAGAACTAGGACATACATAAGCCACATACTAATTCCTCAGTTTAGAATTCACATGATACTGTGTATGCTAAATAAACTTCTGGATCAGGTTGAATGTTGCCATGTTAAGCTTCAAATCCTATCAGAGGAAGACAGATACTGCAAGAGATTTCATCTCAGGACCATCTCTGCACCTAAGGGTGAAGATATTTCTGTCCTATTCTACTTTTCCAGACAGGGTGGGAGTCCAAGTTTTCCTTTCTTGTGCTTAATACTGTCTATTCCCTTCTCCACCTCTGATGGCCATTTGCCTGATAGATTACAGTTATATTCTGGTTTGGGACTGTATATTGTGGTTTGTTCCTTGATTATAGCTTTATAGTTTACAGATAGCTTGAAGGGGATATTTTACTGATTCTAGGTTTATTCCTCTTCATCTCTAATTTTTTTTTTTTTTTT
>PVJA010057242.1:0-10531 GCA_004027025.1 Myocastor coypus
GTTTTCCTGAGGATTCCTTTTTTTTTTTTTTTCTGAGGATTCTTTCTCTTCCTCTGCACCTCTGACCAGTCCTTCCTCCTTGGCTTTTCCAGTCCTTCCTCCTTGAGCGCTCCCTTTCTGACTGCCTCCCCCTCGCCCACGTCCTGCCTGGTCTACTTGGCCTCTCCTTTCCTTCCTTCCTTCCTTCCTTCCTTCCTTCCTTCCTTCCCTGTCCCATCCAGTGCTTTCTGTTCAGCACCCTCTCTCCACCTCCCTTTCTCTAGGGAGGAGCCAGGGCTGTGGCTCCTCACCCCAGAACTTTTATTTTTTTACTTTGGGACAGAATTTTATGGAGTTGCCCAGGCAGGGCCTGAACTTTAGATCCTCCTGCCTCAGCCTCCCAGAGTCTGCCCAGTCCCCTTGGTGACCTACTTTCTAGGGCCAAGCTATCTTCCATCACCTCTTGTCTCCCTTCCCTTCCTGATGGTCCTTTTCTTCTTCCTGCCCCCTGCTCCACCCCCCATGTATCCCCTCTGGTACTGTGGGGGACCGCTGTTCTCCTCAACATCTCCCTTCTCTCCCTCCCACAGTGACCCTGAACAATGGGACCCTGAGCTGGCACAGCGAGCAGGGGATGGCGGACGTGCTCCTCCTCCCTGGCCTAACCTACGACAAGCTCAGGCAGGAGCTGGTGGTGGCGAAGGCGGGGCAGTACTGGGTCTGCCTACACCTGGAACTGAGTCACGTGCTCCCAGAGTCCCAGGACTCCGGGAGTGTCTCCCTAGCCCTGCACCTGGAACCACCCCAAGTTGGGGCCGCCGCCCACAGAGTGGCTGTGGGGCTGACGCCTTCCAACAGCTCCGTTCGAGGTTCCCACTGCCACCTGCTGCAGATGCCTGACAATCAGCGGCTCAGTGTCCGCCTCAGCGTCTACCTGCCCACGAAGGCCGGCAAGGACCAGGCCTGGCAGCTGGCCCAGAACGCCGCCCAGCCCGTCACCAAGCTAGAACTCTTCCGAATGGCTGCCAAAGTCCCAGACTGATTCCCCTCTGTGGGATGCCTGTTATGGCACTGCCCCTCTGCATGCAGGTGCCCCCTGTCCTACCTTTCTTGTGTCCTCTGGTGCTGGGACAGGGTGCTCTACCTCATGGGTTGGGCAGGGGTCCCTGTACTGACCTCTCCTCTCCAGGACTCTTCCCATCCCTCAGTATTTATTCTGAGCCTGAGCTCAGAAAGTACACTTTATAATAATACATTGTATTGCACTTATATTTATTGAGCACTTACCATGTGCCTGGAAGGTGCTAGAGAACCATCAGAGAAAACAGATCCCAAATAAACTTTTATTTATGTTAATATATGAGAAGCGTATCCTCCCTCTCCCACTGGGGATGTAGAGTTTGGGAGAGAGCGCCTCTGGCAGGCGACCCTGACCCGCCCAGTGGCCACCCATTCCTTCTGGCAGGTGTTCACTGTGATGGGCCAGCGCTTTTGCTTTTCACCACGCCCGGCTCTAAGGTTATTTACTTCTGTTGAGTCCCTGAGATGGAAATACTGTGTAACAATTCTGGGTCATGTGATGTCACACTGATGATTTTGGGATCCTGGAGACTCTGTGACTAGTATGGACAACCGAGGAAGCCGTGGCTGAGCACTATGGCGCTGCTTTCCGGTTCTGCACGGTTGTTGGTGTCACGACAAGACAGTGACGCTGAAGCCCTGGTCCTCATTCTGTCCTTTGTCTTGCTGCATCTACTGGAGATAGGAAATGGTTATGGCTCAAGATTTCAGGGACAGCTAAGGGACGTGGCTTGTGTGTGTTTGAATAAAGTGAGAGGAGATTTACAAGGATGACTGTATTTTTTTCTGGGGGGCGGATATAGGGTTGTTAAGGTTTATTTTATGTTAATTTTTTTAAAGGAATACAAATTAGAATTAAAACAAAATTACAAGTGATACAAGATTTCATTTAACAAAGATGAATTTCACAGTATTTGTTGTGATACATAGCGTTGTCTTCTAACCAGTTATTCACATCACCAGATATATGCATATAAAATTGGAAGAAGAAAAAATGAAAGACATGTTGGAAATTAAGAAGAGAAAAAGTACAAACAATTGAAAGAGACAGAACAAATTATTATCTGCTCCTTTCCACAGACCAGCAGAAGTGCACAGTACAGTTGTCCACACCATCCTGCTTGCATATAAATCTCTTTCTGCGGCTTCCTCTCCTGTTTTTCTCAACTCTGTTTCCTTCTTTTTCTCTTTACTTTCCTTTTAGAATAAGTTCATTCCCTTATGGTTTTTGACCTAAAATATCCCCACAAAGTCTCACAAATCCCCTGAGTCTCATTTAAAAATTAATTTTATTGGCACAGATTAGATATTTTGGAAGGCAGATGAGCCCAGGGGTTCTATGACCATTGGCGAATGAATCCATCGATGAGCTCGTGTGCTATTAGGGGTGGAGCCTGGCTGGGGGAATCCATCTATGAGCTCATGTGCTGTTAGGGGTAGAGCCTGGCTGGAAGAATCCATGGATGAGCTCACATGCAGTTAGGGGTGGAGCCTGGCTGGAAGAATTTATGATGAGCTCATGTGCTGTTAGGGGTGGAGCCTGGCTGGGGGAACCCATCAATGAGCTCACATACTGTTCGGGGTGGAGCCTAGCTTGAGGAATCCATTCCATGAGCTCGTGTGCTGTTAGGGGTGGGGCCTAGCTGGAGGAATCCATCGATGAGCTCAGGTGCTGTTAGGGGTGGAGCCTGGCTGGGGAAATCCATCCATGAGCTTATGTGCTGTTAGGGGTGGAGCCTGGCTGGAGGAGGCCAACAGACGCTGTGGCTTAGAAGAAGGAGCTCTTGTCCCTGGCTCCTCCTGTCCTCCACCTGGTCCTTCCACCCTGATGTTTCTGCATTAGAGCAGGCTGTCCCTGGACAGCTTCCTCTGAAACCGTGAGGCACAACCCTTAGGTTACAGGTCTTGGGTTCTTTTTTTTTTTTTTTTTTTCCAATAACTGTAATGTGACTAAAGCAGGGGTTGGACTTGGGGCCGACACACTGAAGTGTACCTCCGGCCTTTTCCATTGCTTACTTTGAGACAGGGTCTCAAGTCACTAAATAACCCAGAGAGCGCTTGAACTCTCACGGCATGCACCACAATGCCTGGATTTATTTATTTATTTATTTATTTATTTATTTATTTATTTATTGTATTTTAGGGAAGGGGCTCTAGGGTGTTCAGGGTCTCACTACTAGATCAGACTCCTAGTGGTCCACCTGTTTACAGCCTCCCAAGAACTGGGATTATAGGCATGCGCCAATGCACCCAGTCTCAGTTGCCAGCTCAGCAGGCCCACGGCAGACCCCAGCCCCTGAGCCTACTTGCAGGCACTTTAACAATAGCTAAGCTATTTGGCGGGCTCTAATGTCTGGATTTAATGAAGAATCTTTTTTTAAAAAATTAAAATTTGGGGGAGCTGGGGAGATAGTTCCGAGGCACAAGTGCCTGCTGGGCAAGTGCAAGGTCGTGAGTTTGAACCCTGGTCCCACCAAAAAAAAAAAAAAAAAAAAATTAAAATTTGGGGCCCGGCAGGATGGCTCAGTGGTCTAAAGCTCCTGCTTAGGAAAGCTTAGGCAGCTGCAGGGACCGTGGTTCAATCCCTGGCACCACATGCTGCACCAGCCCTGCCCTCAGGGCAGGCTGAGCCGGCCATAAAGACAAACAAACAAACAAACAAAAGTTCTGAAACAAGAAAAATAAAGTAAAATAAAATTATTAAAAAAGAAATAAAATTTATTGGCACATCTTAGGCGTACCTAATGATCACATTTCATCATAAAGAGTTTGTGGCTCTACGTGAATCTTGAATCTCCTCCCCATTTCCCTCCCCTCCCCTCAACTCTTCTGATGAAGGCTATTTTATATCGCTGCGGATAACCCCTAATTAGCAATGGCTTGGTTTAGGCTCTTTCGGCCTTGCGACGGTGTGGGCCGCACTCTTACCACAGGGCTTTTCACTTTTGGTACAGGATTCAATAAGTTACATGAGATCGTTGACATTTTGTTATAAAATAAACTTTGCAGTAGGTGGCTTCAGGAAAGTGTTCTGAATGCATGTAAATCCAGCTCAGCTCAGCTAGGATGTTCAGTGGGTTAGTACCTCCAGTGCCTTAAAAAAAAAAAAAAAATGCATGTGGTACAGGGTCTCATTACTCAGTATAGTGATCCTCCTGTTTTCAGCCTCTCCGGTGCTGGGATTACAGGTGTGCACCCCTGGGTCTCAGTGGCCATGTCAGCATGCCCAGGGGTGGGACTGGTATGGCAAGTGGTGCTGGGGTCCAAACACCAGTTCCTGTACTTCCCTAAGCAGGCAGTGAGCTATTTTCTGGTCCTTTGGATGCTTTTTTTTTTTTTTTTTTTTTTTTTTTTTTTTTTTTTTTTTTTTTTTTTTTTTTTTTTTTTTTTTTTTTTTTTTTTTTTTTTTTTTTTTTTTTTTTTTTTTTTTTTTTTTTTTTTTTTTTTTTTTTTTTTTTTTTTTTTTTTTTTTTTGGCTTTTTGAGACAGGTTCTTGCTGTGCAGTTCAGGCTGGCCTTGAGCTCACTTTGTAGCCCAGGCTGGTCTCGAACTCACAATGATCCTCCTGCCTCAGCCTCCTGGAGTGCTGGGATTACAGGCATACGCCATCATGCCCAGCTTTCGATGCATTTTAAATTAAGGTATTTTTTAAACATATGAGATACACTAAAATCTATATGGTTGGGGCCGAGGAGAGAACTCAGTAGAATAAGCACCTACCTGGCAAGCGTAGGGTCCTGAGTTCAATCTCCCATACTGGAAAACAACAAAACAAAAATATATATTGAGCACTTGGGTCCCTGTCCTGTCACTTTCCCAGTAAACCTTTCCCACTTTAATTTCCCCTGTCCTTTGCAATCCATTCTTCAGTATCAGGGGACATGAGTTCAACACATCTGACACCTAGCAGGGTCTCACTATGTGCATGGCCCAGGATGGCCTTGAGCTCGCTGCAATCCTCCTGCCGCAGCCTCCCAAGTGCTGGCATGGCAGGCATGTGCCACCGTGCCCAGCTTGAAACTTGCATCCAGTGATGGACAGCGGCTCTTCCCAGCTGCTCACCTTGCAGGGCTGCAGGCCCTTGGCTGCGAGCAGCCTCCTTGGGCCTAAAGTTGTCACTCACTGAATGGGAACATAATTTATGTCTGGTGGGCTGTTGAGAGCGTTAGTGAGAATGGGCTTGGTGCAGACGGCAGGGGTGCATGCTCATGACCCTAACACCCCAAGTGGCTGAAACAGGGAGATCACAAGTCAAGCCCAGCCTGGGCAATTTAGTGAAGGCTTGCTTCACAGTAAAATATATAAAGTGCTGAGGATACAACTCAGTGCAAAGGCTCTGGGTTTAAAGCCGAGGCTTTGGGGTGGGGTGGGGGGAGAAGAAAACAAAAGATCATTCCAGGGCCTGGTGGGATGGCTCAGTGGTCTAAAGCGCCTGCTTGGGGAAGCTTGGGCGGCTTCAGGGACCACGGTTCAATCCCCGGCACCACATGCTGCGCCAGCCCTGCCCTTGGGGCGGGCTGAGCCGGCCATAAAAATGAGTGAATAAACAAATAAAGGCTCTGAAACAAGAAAAAAAAAAAAAAAAAGATCATTCCAGCCAGAGGGCAGCAGGCGCACAGAGCCTGGGGCAGGAGAGTGCTCGGGGTGCGTTGTGTGGTGATGGGCAGCAACAGCAGACCGTGGGGGCTCCCGGATGCCAGCCCCAGATGTGTCCTGGGGACAAGCTGCATGACAGCTTGGATTTTTTTTTTTTTTTTTTTTTTTTTTGGTGGGACTGGGGTTCAAACTCACAGCCTTGCACTTGCCTGGCAGGCACTTGTGTTATGGAGCTATCTCCCTGGCCCCAACAGCTTGGATTTCTTAGATGGATAATTCCCTGGGCAATGGTGAAGGCCTGAATGGGAGGCTTGAGGCTGGAGACAGAGTCTTTGGAGAGGTCCAGAAACAGGCAGGCCGAGTGGGAAGGGGAGGTGGCTGTGGAGGCGGAGAGGTGGACGCGAGGGAGATCCAGGTGATGACCACCACAGAATAGGTGACGTCTGGGACACAGGCAGCAGGAAGGGTGTGGTGGCACCAAAACTTGTGCAACAGGATAGATGGTGGAGACGTTTTGGGCAAAGGCGAATTCCTTAGAAACAGAAGTAAGTAGATAAAGCAATCTAGGTATGGGGGTGCAGAGCTGTAATCCCAGTGTTATGGGAGGCTGAGGCAGGAGGACCACAGGCTGAGGCCAGCCTGTGGCTTAACACAGCTCTGACTCAGAATACAAAATTGAAAAAAAGAGGTTGAGGTGTAGCTTCCTCTAGTTTCGAACTCTAGTACTAAAAATAAAAAGATGAAGATACGGGATCACGTCCTACGAACGTCACCATACAGTGACTGCTCAGTGTGGAAGAGCAGGAAAAAATCGTGAAGAAACACAGCCAAATACAAAAGAAAAACAAAACAAAACTGAATTCTGAGAAGCACATTTCAATAAGTGGCAGTGTGTGTGTGTGTGTGTGTGTGTGTGTGTGCGCGCACGTACGCGCACGTACGCGTGCTTGTGTGCAAAACAGCATCCACACTGAAATGCTCCCAAACGTGAAACTTGGGGGCAGGTGGATGGGGTGGAGGTGGTCAAATTAGTTATGGGCCTATATGAATCTGCCACCATGCAACCCACGATTCTAAAGAGCTAATTAAAAAGGGTAGGGCTTGGCTGGGGAGATAGCTCAGTGGTCTAAGTGCCTGCCTGGCAAGCTCAAGGACACGGTTTGATCCCCAGTACCATCTGCTGTGCTGGCTAACAAAACCAGGTGTGGTTGTACATGCCTGTAATCCCATCACTATGAGCCTGAGCTGAGTAGTGAGCCCCTGTACAAAAACAAAACCAAAAAGCAAACAAACAAACAAACAAATATTTTACAAAGTTTAAAAAAACAATGGGTGTTGCCAGGCATGGTGGTGGATGCCTATAATCCCAGCACTTGGGAGGCTGAGGCAGGAGGATCAGTGGGAGTTCGAGACCAGGCTGGGCTATAAAAGTGAGCTCAAGGCCAGCCTGAACTGCATAGTGAGACCCTGTCTCAAAAAGAAAAACAAAACAAAACAAAAACAACAACAACAACAAACGGTGGATGTGAGGGAGAAAGGAAACAGAAAAACAGGCAGAACAGATTTCTCCCAGGGGGCCCAGCCATATAGCTCTCAGCAGATTCAAGAGACTGCTTAGGCAGAGCAGGTGGACCTGTGTGCCCTGCTGGCCCCGCCCGGGGGACTCTTGGAGGTGGCAGAAATGGCAACTGAGACTGGGCATGGTGGCATGCCTCTGTAATCCCAGCGCTTGGGAGGCTGAAAATGGGAGGATCACTGCAAGTCCGAGTTGTGTAGTGAGTCCCTGTAGACCCTGTACCAACTAACCACACACACACACAGACACACACACACACACACACACACACACACACGCACACGGATTTCTCCCAGGGATACAGAAAGTCATGGGCAGGGAGCAGAGCTAGAGGCCCCAGAGTGTCCCTAGGAGACTTCTGAGTGATGACAGATTCGCTTTCCTGACTGCTCTGTCGGGGTCCTGGGTAACCCAAGCCATGTGGTGGGAACGTAATCCTCCAAATAGGCAGCCCAGTATGTTGTGTACATAATAAACCTTAGGTATGTTGCATTTTATAATAAACCTTTTTCTTTTTTTAAATGTATTTGGTACAGGGTCTCACTACGCAACTTGGACTTGTAGTGATCTTCCTGTTTTCAGCTCCTTCAGCACTGGGATTATAGACATGTGCCACTACACCCAGACTTCATAATAGATCTTAAAAAAAAAAAAAAAAAGAAGAAGAAAGAAAGAAGGAAAAAAAAAAAAAAGGAAGGACAGAAGGAAGAGGTGGTCTGTGGTGTGTGGTGCCAAGGGGAGTCAGTCGTGACGGGAACTGAGATGAACACCCGGATGCTGATCATGGGACTCACGGGGTTTTGCAAGGTGGCTTTCAGTGGTGTGCGTGGACTGGGTTGTACCACAAAGCTGCCTACAGGAAGAACAGCAGCGGTGGCGGTGGTGGTGCGAGAACTGGACAGGACCTGCGCGTTTCTCTGTTTCATTTCTTTCATTTCAGAGATCACCTGATGGGGCAGCGTCTTTAAAAAGTCATTACTGGAGAATAATCCAAAATTTAAAAACCAGGGACAGCTGGGTGGGGCAGGGCACACCGGTAACCCCAGCACTGTGACAGGCTGAGGCAGGAGGACTGCAGTCTGACCCCTGGCACCCTGGGTAACATAGTGCTTTAGCCAGATCCTGTGTCAAAATACAAAATAAAAATGGGCTGGGAATAAAGCCCAAACAGAAGGTCCTGGGTTTAATTCCTAGTAATGGGGAAGAAAAGCTGCACAAACAGGAGGAATATGGAAAACACTCATACATTTCTTGTTCTGATTCATGGATTCTTTTTGGTTTGGGTTTTCTGAGATAGGGTCTTGCTCTGTAGTTCAGGCTGGCTTTGAACTTACTATGTAGCCCAGGCTGACCCTGAATGCATGGTGATCCTCCTGCCTCAGCCTTCCAAGTGCGGGGATCAGGGGTGTACATTATCATTCCCAGAGATTAATTTTTTTCTTTTTTTTCTTCAGTATTGGGGATTGAATTTAGGACCTTGCACTTGCCAGGCAAGTGCTTACTCTACTGAGCTACCTCCCTGGCCCAGTGATCAACCTTTTGATTCACTGGGTTTATGATTTTACCTCTTATCCCTTTCTCCATTTCCATCTTTTTTTTTTTTTTTTTTTTTTGGTATGGGGTCTCACTACTGACTCATAGTGATCCTCCTGATTGTGCCTCCCAAGTGCTGGGATTATAGGTGCTCGTTACCAAGCCCAGACTCCATTGCCAGCTCAGCGTGCTGTGCGGGGCCAGGAACCGAACCCTGGGCCCTGTGCTTCCCTAAGCAAGTGCTTAATCTGCTGAGCTACACTGCTGGCCCTTCTTATCCCTATCTCTATCACTGTTTTCATGTCATTTTCATCTTCGGTTAATGCTTCAGGCAAGGTGAGCAGTAAGAATACAGTAAGAAGCCATATTCTGAGATGACGCTCTGGAGGGTTAGCTGGTGATGTCCTTGCTGGCAGAGTCTTGAGGCGGTGCAGGGTATAGATGGCAGAGACAGCACACATGGGGGCTACCTGGTCTCCATCCTCTCCCTGCCCTCCGTCCTCCTCCCAGAACTTCGTCCACAGTAGGCAAGTGCTCCACCCCTGAGTTGTAGCCCCAGCCCTTTTTAGCTTGAGCCAGGGTCTAAGGTGTCTGCATTGGGTTTGCACTGGCAATCCCCTTGCCAGTATCCTGCCTCTGTCGTATGAATCTACCAGGATTCAGTCAGAGGCCCTGGTTGGCTTTATCTAACCAAATCACTTCCCAAGGTCCAACCCCTGATAACCCTTGATGAGCTGAGTCTCTACCATCTTCATATCTTTCATGGGAGTCAATTCCGTCAGGGTTTTAGAGGGGAGAAATCCTGCCCCAGCAGTTGTGCTCTCCCAGTGCTTTGCTTCCTTCCCCTTCCTTTTCTTTTTCTTTTTTTTTTTTTTTTTTGTCTTTTTGAGACAGGGTCTCGGTATGCAGTTCAGGCTGGCCTCGAGCTCACTTTTGTAGCCCAGGCTGGTCTCAGACTCCCACTGATCCTCCTGCCTCAGCCTTCCCAAGTGCTGGGATTACAGGTGTGAGCCACCAAGCCCGGCTCTTTCTTCTCCTTCCCACCATGGGATATAATTTAGAAACTTCCACCCAAAGTGGCTCCTGTGAGAAGATCAGGGTTATTGAGAAACAGAACCAGAGGAAGTGACGGCTGCAGAAGCCAGGGCAGTGCGGGAACTTCCACATGTCATATGAGTGGATTTGTGAGTCAGGCAACCCCTTGGGAGACATTTGATAAGATGATCACTTAGAGGGCCGGCAGGATGGCTCAGTGATCTAAAGCACTTGCTTAGGAAAGCTTAGGCGGCTGCCGGCACCACATGCTGTGCCAGCCCTACCCTCAGGGCAGGCTGAGCCGGCCATAGAAATAAATAAACAAACAAAAGTTCTGAAACAAGAAAAAAAGTAAATTTTTTGAAGAATTTTTAAATTTTATTATTTTTTTCTTGTTTCAGAACTTTTGTTTGTTTCTTTATTTATTTTTATGGCCAGGTCAGCCTGCCCTGAGGGCAGGGCTGGTGCAGCATGTGGTGCTGGGGATTGAACCACGGTCCCTGCAGCTGCCTAAACTTTCCTAAGCAGGTGCTTTAGACCACTGAGCCATCCTGCCAGGCCCCAATAAATTCTTAAAAAAAACCCCAAAAAACAAAAAACACAACTGGTTGTAGTGGTGCATGCTGTAATCCCAGCACTCAGGAGGCTGAGGCAGGAGGATCGGTGCAAGTACAAGACCAGCCTGGGCTACAAAAGTAAGCTCAAGGCCAGCCTGAACTGCATAGTGAGACA
>PVJA010057243.1:0-10508 GCA_004027025.1 Myocastor coypus
TTATGGCTGGCTCAGCCTGCCCTGAGGGCAGGGCTGGTGCAGCATGTGGTGCCGGGGATCAAACCGCGGTCCCTGCAGCCGCCCAAGCTTTCCTAAGCAGGCGCTTTAGACCACTGAGCCATCCCGCCAGGCCCCTCATTTTTTATTTTATTTAATTAACTTACTTATTGTTTGTCTTTTTGAGACAGGGTCTTGCTGTACAGTTCAGGGTGGCCTTGGGCTCAGTTTTGTAGCCCAGGCTGGTCTCGAACTCTCACCAATCCTCTTGCCTCAGCCTCCCGAGTGCTGGGATTTCAGGCGTGTGCCACCAAGCCCGGCTGTTTCAGAACTTTTGTTTGTTCGTTTATTTATTTTTATGGCTGGCTCAGCCTGCCCTGAGAGCAGGGCTGGCGCAGCATGTGGTGCTGGGGATTGAACTGATTGAACTGATTGAACGGATTGAACGGATTGAACTGATTGAACGGATTGAACCGCGGTCCCTGCAGTCGCCCAAGCTTTCCTAAGCAGGCGCTTTAGACCACTGAGCCATCCCACTGGGCCCAACAAAAAATTAATAGGTCTTTAGTGTCACATTTACTTAGTGGAAAGTCAGTTTAAAAATCCACATGGTTTGGTCAGTGTTATTTTTCACAAAAGGTTTGAAGCATAGTGTAAATGTTGCTCAGATTTATCCCTTTAACTGATTGGATAGAAATTATAGATCAAAAACATGGTCTTTATTTTTGGTTTACTGGGAATCAAACTGAGGGACAGTCAGCGCTGAGCTCTAGCCCCATTTTTCTTTGAGGCAGAGCTAAATTGACAAGGCTGGCTTTGGAGCTTGTAGTCCTGCGTTAGCCTCTGTTAGTACTGGGATACAGGGCTATGCCACCACAAGCCTGGCTCTCTCATTTTTAAAAGCCTAAACATTTGCAGTATACACATCCCCAACTGGGGATTGAACTCAGGCCCTTGCCAGGTAAGCGCTTATTGTACTGAGCCCCCATAAGTATAAAACTAATTTTTCAATGGCCAGTGTGGTACAACCCTGTAATCCCAGCAGTTTGGAGGCTGATGGCTATCCTGGATTATATAGACAGCCTGTCTCAGAACACCCCCCCCCCCCCAAAAAAAAAGAAAACTAGTTTTTTTTTTTTTTTTTTTTTACTATGTTCAAGGGATTAAAAGTGAGATGTGAGAGTGTTGGTAGATGTCAAAAATATGGAAAGCTGGGCATGGTGACTCATGCCTATACTGTCAGCAGTCTGGTGGTAGAGGCAGGAGCATTGTTTTGAGTTCAAAATCAGCCTGTGCTTCAGTGAGCTTAAGGCCATCCTGGACTGCATAGTGAGACCCTACCTCAAAAAGACAAAAAGTTAGTATGGAGCAATTGTTGATGTTGAAATTGTTAGAAATAGAGGTTCGAGAGGATTGTTGTTAAGCACCTAAGTAACAGAAATTCCTGAGTAAGTATCAGGAAGAATTAGTATCAAGTTATTCTCCTGATAGTATTCTCTAGTGAAGAGTTAGTATCAAAACAATTCTAATAGAAGGGTTTGTAACTAAGCATTGTTTACGTTTTTTATTTTTAAACCTTTTTAAAAGGATGAAGTCGCAGATAAATTGGACTTCTGTGTGAAACATTCTTGGGGACATTTGATATTTGCTGTTCCTTTTGTAGAGTACTTAAAACATTCTTAGTGTTTATAATTAGAGCCGGAGTTTGACATTACATGTGACCTTGTTTTGTGTGGAATGGCTGTCTGAAACAATATACAGTATTCCATAATAGGTGTTCTAGTGAGGAAGCCTATTAATTGTGTGAGAAGTGTTAGAGTGCTGATTGTATCATTGCTGGGCAAATCAGTTAAAACTTTTGCATTTTAGATTCATAGTTAGAAAATTAAGGCACTCTTTAATTTCTGTAACATTTGTTGTGAAAGTGAAAAAATGCAGGAAGTTTTATAATTGTTTTCTGCATAAATGAACTATTGCTTTCAAGCAGTATGTCAGTGTGTAAGTAGTTATCTTTGAGGAGCATTATTGTTTCCATTGTACATTCATTGTCACTGAGTACTGGGAGGACTTTTTTTTGTGGGACCAGGGTTCAAAGTCATGACTTTGCACTTGCCAGGCAGGCACTTGTGCCACGGAGATATCTCCCTGTCCCTTGATTTGTTATTTTATTTTATTTTTTTCTTGTTTCACAACTTTGTTTATTTTTTTATGGCCCACTCAACCAGCCCTGAGGGCAGGGCTGGCTCAGCATGTGGTGCTGGGGATTGAACCGTGGTCCCTACAGCCGCCTAAGCTTTCCTAAGCGGGGCTTTAGACCATTGAGCCATCCTGCCGGGCCCCGAGGACTTGATTTTTTACATTCTGGCAAAAGCTAGAGGTGCTAGGTGAAACATAACTAGAGGTATTCATTATGATCGATGTTTTGGGTTTAGCAAAGGAAAACTTGTATTTTTAACTTCCCTCATAAGACCCACTGAATAAGTGTGGAAGAATATAATCTTGGGTGTACGTTTTCTTACCGTAAGTTTGCTTAGGCTTATCTTTTTTTTAAATTATTCTTGTTTCAGAACTTTTGTTCATTCACTCATTTTTTATGGCCGGCTCAGCCCACCCTGAGGGCTGTGCTGGTGCAGCATGTGCAGGGGATTGAATCGCGGTCCCTGAAGCTGCCCAAGCTTCCCCAAGCAGGCGCTTTAGACCACTAAGCCATAAGCCATCCCGCCAGGCCCCTTTTTTGTTATTATTTTCTATTTATTTATTTAGTTTTTTGTGGGACCGGGGTTCAATCTAACGACCTTGCACTTTCCCAGCAGGCACTTGTGCCTCGGGGCTATCTCCCCAGCTTCCTTTTTTCTAAGAATTTTTTATTTTTATTTTTTTCTTGTTTCAGAAACATTGTTTATTCACTCATTTTTATGGCAGGCTCAGCCTGCCCTGAGGGCAGGGCTGGCGCAGCATGTGGTGCCAGGGATGGAACCGCAGTCCCTGAAGCCGCCCAAGCTTTCCCAAGCAGGCACTTTAGACCACTGACGCGCCGGGCCCCCAGGCTATCTTCTTTTTGGTACTGAGGATTGAACTCAGGACCTTGTACTTGGTAAGGAGGTACTTAAGCCTCTGAGCTATATCCCCAGCCCTTGGGTGTACTTTTTTTTTTCAGGACCAGGGTTCAAACTCGGGACCTTACACTTGCCAGGCAGAGCTATCTCCACAGTCCCTTTGGGTGTACCTTTGAAAGTAGTTTTTTTAAGGCTGGTTCAACCTGCCCTGGGGCTGGCACAGGCACAGGCACAGCATGTGGTGCTGGGGATCATACGAGGTCCCTGCTGTTGCCTAAGCTTCCCTAAGCAGGCTTTTGAGACCACTGAGCCATCTTGCCGGCTGCCGGCTCTTAAAAGTCTTGATTTTCTAAAATCTTATTTGGAAGGGGCCCAAGAGATAGTTCCGTGGCACAAGTAAGTGCAAGGTCGTGCATTTGAACCCCATCCCTGGAAAAATAAACAAATAGATCCATTTGGTACAGGGTGTCTTATGCAGCTCTGACTGTGATCCTCCTGTTTTAGCCTCCCCACTTCTGGGATTACAGTTGTTCAGGAGCCAGCATGGCATACAGTACTTGGGGATCAAACTCTCATCCTGTGCTTGCCAGGCAGTTAGACCACCAAACTATCCCCAGCCCAAATTTTTTTTAGTAATTTCCGGGGTATTTTAGGCCGGCCTTACACTTGTCGTGATTGTCTCAACCTCCCCAATTAGTCCTGCGTTGCCACACCCACACCTTTTTTTTAAGACTGGTTTTTACTGCATAGCTGAGGCTGTTCTTGAACTCTGATTATCTTCCTGCCTCAGGCCAGCCCATGCCCCTCCCTTAATGGGATTATATAGCTGTCCGCTACTAAGCCTGGCCCGGAATTCTTCCTAACTAGAGAGGAATTCTTTTTTTTTTTTTTTAATTTATTATTTTTATTCTTGTTTCAGAACCTTTGTTCATTCACTCATTTTTATGGCTAGCTCAGCCCGCCCCCCGGAGGCAGGGCTGGCACAGCATGTGGTGCCAGGGATCGAACCGCGGTCCCTGAAGCCACCCAAGCTTCCCCAAGCAGGCGCTTTAGACCACTGAGCCATCCTGCCGGCCCTAGAGAGGAATTCTTCACAGTTTTCACAATTAGCTTCCACATGAACGTCTAACAGAATCGGGGAGGGATGATTAAAACAAATTGCTGGATTCAGCATAAATTTCTTTCTTTCTTTCTTTCTTTTTTTAGCATAAGAGTTTGTAACTGGGTTAGTCTGATAGGACTTCTGAATTGGATCTGTAGTAAGGGTGAGTAATGGTTCTCATGCTGTTGGGTGTCATAGTTCACTGAGAGTACTTGTAGAAGGAATGCAGATCTTAAGGAATATTTTTAAAAAATAAAATCTAGCAATGATCTTAGTTGGAAAATGTTACTATAAGTTGCCTGTTCAAATAAAAAAACACATGGGAAACTTTGTCTCTGAGACAAAGTCTCACTGCAGTTTAGGTAGGTTGGCATTGAACTCAGCAATAATCCTGCCTCAGCCTCCCAGGTGCTGAGATTACATTCTCGCCCTATGTATGTGGGAAACATCTTGACATTGAAGGATATACATGCTTTCATGCTATTTTTTTAGCTTGTGTCACATGTGCAAAGTTTGCTTGTGGATGAGTCACAAAGTTAACATCTGAAGAAAATTTTCCTGGTACTAGGGTTAGAACACAAAGCGAATTTTGAGACGGAGTTGCCCACTCTGGGCTTGAATTTTTGAACCTTTGTCCCTCCCTCTAGTGCTGGGATTGTAGGCATGTACAAACATCTTTGAATCTTGAAAAATTTTTGTACAGGTTCAGACTTTGATTCCAAATAAGATTGTAGCATTGTTAATATCAAAATACTAACTCAAAAGAGGTAACATTGAAAAGTATATTTTCGCCGGTGTGGTGGTGCATACCTGTAATCCCAGCGCTTGGGAGGCAGGAGCATCAGTGTGAGTTCCAGACCAACCTGAGCTACAAAAATGAGCTCAAGGCCAGCCTGAACTGCATAGCAAGACCCTGTCTCCAAAAGACAAAAAAAAAAAAGTGTATTTCCTAAAATTTTGCACAAACTATATAGCTGTTTGTATTTGCGCAATGAAATGTAAAACAATTTACATGTCATGCTTTTGTTTTTCTTTTTCCAGACTGGTCTTGAACTCGCACCAATCCTCCTGCCTCAGCCTCCCAAGTGCTGGGATTACAGGTGTATGCCACCATGCCTGGCTGCTGTTGTTTTTCTATTTTAAGCATTTGTTAAATCTCTGTATGTTTTCTGTTGCTATAATATTTCATATTTGGCCCAAGGAATCATTAAAAAATTATTTTAAGATGCACTGGGCATGTTGTTGCACTCCTGTAATCCCAGCACTCTAGGGGCTAAGGCCAGGAGGATTGTCACAATTTGAGCAGGGCTAGCCTAAATGATGTAATGACAACTATCTCAAAAAGAAAAAAGAAAAACCCAAAAAATAAATGCTTGAGTTTACTGAAATTTGAAGGGAAAATAAGACTGTTCCAATGTGAACAGAACCATTTCATGCTTATATGTACAGTGAGCTATAATCTAATTGCAGTTGTTGGGGCCACCGATGTAGCTCAGGGGTTTAAGCACCTGCCTGGCAAGTGCAAGGTCCCAAGTTCAATCCCCGACACTGGGGGGAAAAAAGGTTTACTAATTGCAGTTTTTCTGATTTATACATATTAACTGTCAGTTTGCATTGAGTATCACATTCCTTTAATCTATACCTTGCAAATTAGTGTTATAAATGACGTAAACCACAAACATTCCACAAAAACCACGTTTTCATCTGTTTATGTCATTAGTCAGTGGCCATATAAAGAAGCTTTCCCTTTCATGTTCTTTTTTTTTTTTCTCTCCCCCCCCCCCCCCCGCCCCCATTGTCAGCTAATGGAGAGGTCTTTAACATCTCTTCTGTACCAGGCCTTAAGGTTTGATCACTTACCTCTTTTCTTTCTTCAGTACTGGGGGCAGGAGGTTCTACCCTAGGGGCCTTGTTAGGCAAGGCTCATACCACTGACCCTACATCCCCTAGTCCTTTTGAGAGCATGTCTTGTCAAGCTTCCCAGGCTGGGCTCAGACTTGGGATCCTTCTGCCACAGCTTCCCAAGTATCTGTTGACTGGCATGCACCATCATCCTGAGCTCACTCACTGGTGTTGAGAATAGATGAGTCATTTCTAGTATATATCTACCATTTAAATATTTCTGGTCTGTGTTAAGTACATGGACTTTAAAAAGTTTAAAAACCACAAATTTGCTTACCTTTCCAGTATTTGACATTTGCTCACTCCTTTTATCTCTGTGTTGGCTTGGTTCTTTTATTTTCCTTTCCCAAACTGCTGATTTATCAACATGAATGTTCAAATGTATAATATACTCCTTTGGGAGCCCTTAAGGGAATGTTGACATATTTAATTTTATCTACCTATTGGTGTTAAAAGAATTGTGAAGACAGTCACTGGTAAAAGTGATTCTATAAAGGCTCTTCCCATCCCAGTGAAATGTTATACTATACCAATATGTGTTAGATGCAATAGACAGATGTTTCTGTCAGGGGTTAGGGCACAACATTTCTGAGGAACTCTGACTCAATCTGTCCCTTCTCCTTTCACAGGGCAGCAAGGCGAACCCCATCCCTACTCACTGGAGCTCAGCTTTGATTTTTAACCTCCTTTCCCCACCCTTTCAGAACACACACATTCCCATTTCAAAACTGATTTTATAAAGACATTTTATACATAATGATGCAACATGGTGTGCACTACAGCAAATTTACAGGTGTTTTTTTTTAATTGTTTCCAAAAAACGGGACCTGGATTTAAGATGTAATTTTTAATATTTCTATTTTTTAGCTGTTGGGTTAGAGGAGGAGCCTTTTAGCCTCTTGTAAACTGACCTCTCTGTTCCTCGTGTATTTTTAAGATTAATGGATGATGTGGAAAGGGCTTTGCTTGTCTGCTACTGAGAATATTATCCTTGCGGTTTTTGTGGAAACTGCTTTTGGAAAGAAAAGAAATGAACTTTACTTACTTGACATTTTTTCACCTCCCGTTTTTCTAATCTGGGCTATTTTTATTTTTGTTTTTTTACAGTGAGATTTTTTTGATCTTCAGCTACAGTAAGTTATTTAAATTTTTTTTTTACATTTTTCCTGACTTTCCGCTGATTTCCTTTTTATTGTTGTTACTAGTATTATAACTTATTATTATTACTATATTTATGATGGTGATGATGATGATGATAATGACACTGATGATTTTTAACCGGATTAAAATCGAGTTTTTCTGAATGTTTGTAAGAATTTCTTCGGCCTCCTGATTAACTTTGGAGTTTTGCACCTTGGGAGAGAAAGCAAAGGCATTAGCATTTTTAAGTGGATTGATCACGATCAAGTAAACCTTCTCTCCCAACCTCACCCTTGCCCTCAACCCCTTCCCCGCACTGGAAATAATTTTACTGGCTGTTAAGTCTGTGACCTTATTTTTCCTGATCTTTAACTTAACTGTTTTAGAGCATCTCTGGACGTCTGTATTTTTAATTATTTTTATTTTTGTTTTTTATTTTTAATCTTTCATTTGTTAAATTTTTAAATTGTGCTGCAATAAAATGTGTGTGGTACTACTTAACACCTATTATAGTGATGGCATTTTCCTGGAAAGCCATCTTCCTCCTGTTTCCCTTGAAATCCCATCCTGCTTTTCCTGTACACTACTCCTCACAAACCACAAGCTACAGCAACATGGATGCCCAGCCTGGAGCAGCATCAGCCAGGATGACCTGGAGCCAGGGGGGCCTTCCGGAACAGATGCACACCCTACCTGGGTGATGGTAAGAGGTGTAAGGTCCACTTGGTTTCATTGCAAAGACCAGGAAACAGATTCATTTTAGTTGGTGTGGTATAGGTTATATCCTCTGGAAAGGTTCAGGTTAACTCTTGAGGGTATGTAGCTTATGTTTTCCAGGAGAGGCATCCTCAGATTTTTGTAAACTATTATAACAATGAGTTTAATTAATTGGGGCTTACTAGAAAATTTTTGGTAATTAGATGAGCTGAAAGAGATTGAAACATCTTATTTTAATACCAGGAAGGCCAGGGCACATGAGGAAATTTCCTTTACTTAACTGCAAATTAGTAAAATTTACTTAATTTGAGGCTTTTGGTAGTATCCTGCATATTAGCTACATTTAATGTGAATCATACCACAAAAGACATGCTGTTATAATAGAATATTTCATTGCAGCATTGTTTTCAGTCATTAAGTAAAGGAAAAGAAGAGTTTATCTCAGAAAGCTTCTGTATCCAAATAAAGACCTAGGGCTGAATCTTTCCAGTTCTGATTTGAGGTCCAGTTGGCTATTGGATTCTCCAGTGTTTGCTTTGTTCATAGTAACAACCTTTGCATTTGTAACAGCACTTATATTTGTGCTGTTTCATGTGTTTTTATGAAGATTCAAAAGAGTAGTATAGCGATTAGTGAAAATGTGAGCAGCCAAAGTAACCTTTAGTATTAAAGTTATTACAGTGAATTTTTTTTGAAGATATTTCTTCTGCTCTTGCCCTGTCCTCTTGAGTGTTGGATTATAGTCAGAATATTTGTGTTTACTTTGCAATTGAGGCTGGCCTTGAACTCCTGGTGACACTCCTGACTCAACACTCAACAGGCGCTGGGGTTGTAGGTTTGTGCAACTTTGCCTGGCCATTATTAGGCAGTGACTGTAAAGGCATATACAATGGAGCTGCTAAAGCAATAAATCCCACACGTATTCATATGGACCAAAAATACCAAATTAGTCAAATGAAATTCAGTTAAAGAAAAGTGGGAAAAAGTTTAAGCAGAAGTTCTTGAGTATTATCTGGAAAAGAAATGAGTTCTTTTTTTAGTAGTTGTGGGTGGTGGGTGTTTTTTTTTTTTTTTGATGAGACGGTTTTACTCGGCAATTGAGGTAGGAATCAAACTTCAGTAACCCTCCTGTCTCAGTCTTTCAAATTCTGGGATTACAAGCATGTGTCACCAGTCCTGGCTCAAAATGTTTATTACATATTTATTTATGTAGTCTTTTTGAGACAGAGCCTCACTATGCAGTCCAGACTGGCCTTGAGCTCACTTTTGTAGCCCAGACCTCGAACTCAGTGATCCTCCTGCCTCAGCCTCCCACGTGCTGCAATTCCAGGCAGGAGCCACCATGCCCAGCTTTTATTACCTATTTAGCTCAGGGTGTACAGGGTCTCACTACATAGGACTCAGCAGTGATTCTCCTGTAGACAGCCAAGAGCTGGGATTATAGGTGTGCCACCACACCTGGTCTCAGTTGCTGCCTCAGCATATCCAAGGGCCTAACCCCGGCCACTGTGCTCTGCCTAAAGAGGTTTTTTAGTCTGAAAATTGTTTGGATGCTCATTATTTTGTTAATTTTGTATGACAGCTGCTTGCCTTTTTTTTCTTCTCCTTTTACCACAGAGCTTGACTTTGTATGGCAGATTGGCTGACCTTGAACTCTCCTGGTTTATTTAGCCTTTGCAGGAATTAAGATATATGCCACCACATCTGCCTCCAGCTGTGTACGTTATTTTTATTTATTTATTTTTGTTGTTTCAGAACTTTTGTTTATTTTTTTTATGTCTGGCTCACCCTGCCCTGAGGGCAGGGCTGGTGCAGCATGTGGTGCCTGGGGTCGAACCACAGTTCCTGAAGCTGCCCAAGCAGGCGCTTTAGACCACTGAGCCATCCTGCCCAGACCTGTGTACTATTTTTTTTTTTTTTTTTTTTGTCTTTTTGTCTTTCTGAGACAGGGTCTGGCTATGCAGTTCAGGCTAGCCTTGAGCTCAGTTTTTTTTTTTTTTTTAAGAATTATTTATTGTTTCAGAACCTTTTTTTTTTTTTTAATTTTATTTATTTATTTATTTATTTCTTGTTTCACAACCTTTGTTTGTTTATTCACTCATTTTTATGGCTGGCTCAGCCTGCCCAGAGGGCAGCCTGGCACAGCATGTGGAGCCGGGGATTGAACCGTGGTCCCTGAAGCCGCCCAAGCTTTCCCAAGCAGGCGCTTTAGACCACTGAGCCATCCTGCCGGGCCCTGTTTCAGAACCTTTGTTTATTCACTCATTTTTGTTCAGAACCTTTGTTTATTCACTCATTTTTGTTATGGCCAGCTCAGCCTGCCCTGAGGGCAGGGCTGGTGCAGCATGTGGTGCCGGGGATCGAACCAAGGTCCCTGAAGCCACCCAAGCTTTTCCAAGCAGGCACTTTATTTTTTTATTTTTTATTTTTTTATTTTTTCAATTCTTTTATTGTTTAAATTTAACAATGGTTATATTACATATTTTCATCATCGGATCAGTTTAGATTAATACATATAGGTATATAAGATTGATCAAACAACTAAACATTAACCTTTCTAAATCCACATTACTTTTTTTTTTTTTTTTTTTTTT
>PVJA010057244.1:0-10510 GCA_004027025.1 Myocastor coypus
ATGGAAAGCAGTGTGGAGGATCCTTACAAAACTAGAATTGGAAGTTCCGTTCAATCCAGCTATCCCCCTACTGGGAATTTTCCCAGAAGAACTGAAAACTTCATACCATAGCGATATCTGTGCACCTATGTTTATAGCAGCCCAATTTGTAATAGCCAAATCTTGGAAACAACCAAAATGCCCATCATTTGAAGAATGGATAAAAAAAATGTGGTGTTTTTATACAATGGAATATTACTCAACTATAAAGAATGATAAGTTTGAAAACATATGTAAATGGATGTAGATTGAACATATACTCATTAGTGAAATAAACTAGACCTACATGTGTAAGTATCATAGTCTCCCTAATATAAGAGTATTAAAGAAGAAAATAAGAACTTAAGGGCATAACACAGCTGAATGTGTTATGGATTAAACAACGAAGTGACTGGAAGCAGATAAAGGAGAAAACATATCAATAGCAAAACCATGCACTTATGTACACAGGATGAATTAGATATTGGTCTCAAGATCCTTTAAAAGGTTCATCATATTGGTCATAGCACCATGTAACACTAAAACTGTGCTTGGAATGCATGTCACTCTTATCTTTTTATGTGTACTGCTCTCAGTGTAAAATCAGTTATTCTTTCAAGAGTATTAATTGAAAGTAAGATACTGGGTCAAATACCATAGACTTGACAGGCTAAAATTTTGTATTTCCTTGAATTTCCAAATATCTGTGTAAAAATTGTGTAACTGTTTATATAACATCCTATGGAGCATTATTAGAATATCAATGAAGGTCAGAAAATATCAATTCCAAACTAAGTCAAAGATGTTTGATATTCAGAAAACCAGTGATGATAAGCTCAATTACCTGTGTTATAGAGTAATAGTATCACAAAGCTTTTCTGTTGGAGGGTTGAGAATGTAAGTTAACAGACCAAAAATTGGAGAAAAAGAAGGGCTATGAGGATAGCCAAAATATTTTGGCCCTAGCCCTTCAAGGTCAGTAAGGACTCAGGATATTATACCTGTGCTGTAATATACTATAACTCAGAGATGTGTCAAATATTCTGGTCAAGGAGATTATGGAACCTCAGAGGAAAGGGATAAATGAACTACAGTGTGTCTAAGGGGAGTCACCCAGAGAAAAACATTCTCTCAGGCGTTCACAGAAAGCAAACTGGCCAGGCAATGGACGTGACCCACCCCGAAGGCTGACACTAACAACAGTTCTACAAAGTACTGTATATGGTCACAAGGTCAATCCTGAGGGGATTTGACCTTGTAAGATACAAAAAATGAGGTTTTGTTATACAGGTCTTGCTTTGACTTGCTCTTGATCACCCAGCAAAAAAAAAAAAAAGCTTAATTACAATGTATGAAATGCAGAGCTAGGTTGATGAGATGAGGTTTGGAAGCTTGGATCAATGTCCTCCAACATTACAAGTTTCACTAGTGGCCCACTGGAATCATGGAACATTGGACTGTGTGTGCATCTGCTTCGTCTTAATTCAAATAGAAGAATTTTCCTCTCTTCTCTTCTCTTCTCTTCTCTTCTCTTCTCTTCTCTTCTCTTCTCTTCTCTTCTCTTCTCTTCTCTTCTCTTCTTTTTCTTTTCTTTTCTTTTTCTTAGCAACATCAATAGGAAGGTGGGTCATCCCCACACACTGTGCTCTGTAGAACTATTGTGAGGACAATATGCAATGTGTCAACTGTTAAAAAAAAGGAAGGGGAAGGAAAAAAAAGGTAATGTTTATTGAAAGTGCTAATGTTTAATTATTTGATCAATCTTATATACCTAAACTGATGTGATGATGAAAATATGTAATATAACCTTTGTTAAATTTAAATTAATTAATTAATTAACAAAATGAAACAACAACAAAAAAAAAAGAAAGCAAACTGATCAAGCAATGGCCGTGACTTGTCCTGAAGTCTGTCACTGACAACAGTTCTGTAAATCACTGTACATGGCTCCCAATTTAATCTGAGGGAGTTTGACCTTGGAAGATACAAAAGATGAATATTTTTTTTATACAGGTCTTGCTTTAACTGGCCCTTGATTACCCAGTGGAAAAGTTTAATCATGAGGCATGAAATGCAGAGCTAAACTGGCATGATGAACTGTAGGAGGCTTGGATCAATAGCCTCCAACGTTGCCAGTTTCCCTGGTGGCCCACTGCAATTGTGTAACATTGGACTGTGTATGCATCTGCTTCCTATTAGTTCAAAGATTTTTTTTCTTTCTTTACTAATATCAATTGGAAGGTGTCTCATGCCCACAGCTTGTGGTCTGTATAAGTATTGTGAGGGCAACAAAAAATTAATGTTTATAGAAAATGTTAATGTTTAATTGTTTTGATCAATCTTACATACCTATATCTATTAATCTAAACTGATCCAATGATGAAAATATGTAATATAACCATTTGTTAAATTTTTCTGGTTTTGAAATTCTGTACTATTATGTACTCTTATTTGTAACTGTTTTTCTATCTTTGTTTCTGCTATTTTTCATCTTCAAAATAAAAAAAAGAGAAAAAGAAAAATCCAGTGCCCTGAACAAAGAAACAAAGAGTGAAAAAATGCTGGTATGGCGGCCCTGGGATGATCAGCTGTTCACAGCGAACAAAAGCCAATGAGGCAGCCAGAACCTAGGAATTTATTGGTTGATGAGGATATTATTGGAAGAGTCAAAGAGCACTGCTCATCTTAGGCTAATG
The DNA here is from genome assembly GCA_004027025.1 of Myocastor coypus. Classification (NCBI taxonomy): domain Eukaryota; kingdom Metazoa; phylum Chordata; class Mammalia; order Rodentia; family Myocastoridae; genus Myocastor; species Myocastor coypus. Next base: position 2,715 of record PVJA010057244.1, read on the forward strand.
TGGACCTTACATGAGCATCTTTACTTTCAGCAGACTCAGCTTTAGCCTTAATCTTAGTTATAGTCCTAGTCACAGGAATCTTAGTCTGTCTAGTGGGAGACAATGGCCACAAGAATGCAATAAAGACAAATCTCAAAAGGATGATGCCAAAACTATCAAACCTCCTTTCATCCCTCATGGATATATGTAAAGTTAGGCATGGTGAATTTGTGGTTCCCAACAGCATGACCTTGTTTTAGGTGAGTATCACATCATTCATACTCCTCTTTCTTTTCAAGAGACAGATGTTGAATCTCTCCCATTTTGCTGGATACATTAAACCTTCTGCATGACTAAAAATAAGGAAATGACCATCATATTTACAGCTAAATGCACCTTTACCCAACAACATGAATAATACCTGAAAGAACATAAAAATTTCCAAAACTTCATAGAAAACTTGTAAATCACAGGGAGGGTCAAGACATGTGAGTGCTGCACAACATGGAAGCATTTTGTAACACAGGTGTCATTACTCTCTTTATAGTTAAGAAGACATCATCTAATCCATAGGAACAGCCTCCTTTTGAAACCATCTATTCACTTCAAAGATAACACTCTGATGATCATGGAATTACAGGCACAGACTATAGCAGATATTTCCAAAGAACTCATGCAGAGGTTTGATACCTTTTACAAAAAACTTTGAAATAATATAGTGCAATAGCACATAGAAATATTAAATCATAAACTCAATTGAAAATTAATATTTATCTAGCCTACAATACAAATCATGCAATAGAGGACTTGGTTCATTGTACCATGAATTTGAGGCCAAATTACTAACCAGTAAGTAAAAGCACTTTAACTTAAAAGTATATAAAGCCTACAAGCAGGCGCAGGGCCCCAGGGCTCCATCCCTGGGCCTGCAATGCCAGCCTAGCCCCTGGGACATGCTGAGAGGGCAACTGACACTGGACATTGTGGCTTGAGCTGGTAACTCCAGGTCATGTGTGGCTGTAAACAGGGTGGGTGGTTCTAAACACTACGAGTCTGATCGAGTAGTAAGACTCTGAATACCCTGTAGATCGATTTTTTAAAAAAATGAGGGGGCCAGGGAGATAGCTCAGGGGCACAAGTGCCTGCCTGGCAAGTGCAAGGTCCTGAGTTCAATCCTTGGTTCTGGAAAAAAAGGAAAAAAATGAATGAAATGACATACAAAAAAAAAAAAAAGAAAAAATACATAGATATATTTTCTTGGGATGGGGAGATAGCTCAGAGGAATATATGCATGCCTGGCAAGTACAAGGTCATGAGTTAAATATCGAGCTCCATGTGCTGGCCCTGGGAACAGGTGCACCCCACCACCAGGAACATGGAGATGGTGCATTTGAGTAATCCCAGCACTAGGAAGGCTCAGATGACACTGGGGGATCACTATGGGTCCAAAATGCATAGTGAGTCCCTGTACCAAAAATGAAACAGAAATGAAATGAATATACTCCTAAAAGTATGATTTTTTATTTTATTTTTTCCCCAAATATTGTTTATATCTTTGGTTTGTTAAATTTTACACTTCCACAGTATTATACATTTTTCCCTTATGTAAGTGTTTATAAACAGGGTGTGGTGGCACACACCTGTTATCGCAGCACTTGGGAGGCTGAGGCAGGAGGATCAGTTTGAATTTGAGACCAGCTTGGCTACAAAATGAGCTCAAGTTTAGCCTGAACTGCATAGTGAGACCCCACCTCAAAAAGACTAAAAAAAAAAGTGTTTATAAGTTGCCTTTTTATTATTTATTTATTTGTTTATTTATTTATTTGCAGTACCAAGGATTGAACTTAGGACCATGAGCTTGTCAGGCAAGTGCTTATTCTATTGAGCTAGTTCCCTGTCCCCTAATTTGTTTTTCTGTTTAATTATTTTTTAGGGGACACAATAACAGTGGCTTTAACTTATCTTTTATGTTTTTTGTATTTTAGTACAGGGTCTACAGAATCTACAGGGTTTCACTATGTAGATCAGACTCATAGTGATCTGCCTGTGTTCTACCTCCCACGAGCTGGGATTACTGGCAAGAACCATTGCACCCAGCTTGGACTGAAAATTTAATTTTCTGGATGTCAAACTGGTCTTGATTCATGTCAGTGTTGGAATACTGCTTCCAATTTATGACTAAATTTTTTCTGATCACATTTGCAATGGTTCAACATTAAATAAATATCTTTTTTTTCTTCAAATCATTTTGTTTGTTTGTTTATTTATTTATTTATTTTTACAGGTCTTGCTACTCAGCCCAGACTCATAGCAATCATCCCGTTTTCAGCCACACCAGGACTGGAATTACAGGCATGTGCCACCATGCCCTGTCTCAGTGGCCAACTCAGCACAACCCAGGAGCAGGCCCTGACCCAGGCGTGTGGTTCCTCTGCTTGTCTAAGCAAGCAATTAGTCCTCTGAACACTCTTGCCACACTTTCTCTTTAACTTCTACTCTTGTATAAAGAGTCCTATTGTTTTTACAGCTGGACTCCCCTCAACACATATTATAGGGACATCTTGGTAATGTAAATGTTGCTTCAACTTACCTTCTCAGGTATTGAGGTACAGGCTCTGTATCCTCAAATTGCTGACCTTGAGGAGACTTCTCTCTGTTTTCAAAACACCATATTAGTAGTTCTCTGAAGTCAAGATAAGACTGCAGCTGAGTAAACTAAGGACCCAGCTGCTGACAATACCAATTAAAGAACAATAGGACTGCCAACCTTATAAGCGAAACACTTCTCTTGACTGAAAGCTTTATGCCATTGTTGCCCAAAGCCCTGGTTGTCTTCATGGATATTTGATTCTAAGATCCTCTCATCTTCCTTCACAGAGAGCCTGTGAAAACCGTGTAAATACAGTGATCTGGAAGAATCCTTGGCTTCACTCTCAAGGATCTTTACTTCCAGAGGTTACTGAGTTTACAGGATTCTCTCAAAACCATACTATTTGTCTTTTACTTCAGCTTTTGTCGTACGCTCATTATTGGAGGGAGGGGCTAGGACAAGAACCTGATAGTTGGGGAAACATAGTACTTACCGGTAATGCCAGAGGGATAGTTTTGATAGCCATAGAATTTCTGAATAACGTTTTACATTTTGCAGAAAAATATATCAACCTAGATTTTTTTTTTTTTTTGTCTTTTTGAGACAGGGTCTCGCTATGCAGTTGAGGCTGGTCCTGAGCTCACTTTTGTAGCCCAGGCTGGTCTCGAACTCGCACCAATCCTCCTGCCTCAGCCTCCCGAGTGCTGGGATTATAGGTGTGCGCCACCACGCTCGGCTATCAACCTAGATTAACACAAATAATTTTTTGTTGAAATTTTTTTGTTAATACTGTAGTCATTATTAAATAGTGTATATGACTGTGTGCTGTATAAACTGAATTAAATAATGTATGCTATAAGTTCAAGACTCGCATTGGCTATCAAGCAAGTTTGTGAAGCATTCTAATTCTTCACCATCCTTACTTTATTTTATTGTTGAAATTTTTATTGTTTTTCATATTTATTACAAATTTTTGCTCCAAGATTAGTATTTGGGCTAATGCTTTTATTTTATTTTATGTTTTTCTATATCTCTACGTATTCATTGAATTTGTTATTGAAGTCATTATTTTTTTCATGTTTTCAAATTTCTGGTCATTATTTTCTTCTGAATCTCTAGGTCTTTTTACAAATATTTTTATTTCCATTTCAAACTTATATGCATTTGTTTTTCTTCAAAATCTGAGTCTACAAAGTTTCTCTCTCTTCCACTTAGTTGTCATGACAACTGATGTTTTGAGGATCGTTGAGTCACTTCAGGGTTATCTGTGGGTAAACCTAGTAAACCACCTGAGCTATTTCACGTGGTAGTGGAAACATAATCTCTGCATATGTTGCACTGGTTTGATCAGGTCTACGACTTAGCACAGTGTCATTTCGACTTCTTTGGGTATAAACAGTGGATGTGATATCCATGGATGTCTTTCTTGTGCCATAGGTTGTGGGAATTGTGAGAAAAGACTGCTATGTAAGATGTAGTTTTCCTCAGAGAGCTGAGGTTATACTGCATCAGTTATATTTATTGTTTTCTTTTATGCATTTAGTACAGAGTCTACAGTGTCTCATTGCACACATAAGACTCATACTGATGCTCCTGTCTGCTGGCTCCGAAGTGCTGAGATTATAGGTGAACACCACCCGACCCAGTCTCATTCTCATGTCATCATACCCCAGGGGCTAGAGACTGCACGGTACACTGGGGATTGAATTCCTGGCTCCTGCATCTGACTAAGCAGGTGCTTTAATCCACTGAAATATCTTGCTGGCTCCCAGCTACTGTGTTTGTGAGTTTAAATAGATAAATTGTGTGTGCAGTGGGAATTGGCTAGATGTTTGCCCAAATAGGTGCAAAGGAAAATGTTATACCATATTAGTTATTTGTGTACATTGTTTATATGTTATGCGGGAACTGTCAATGTATTAGTGTTACCAGGAGCCAAGATGTTGTCATGCCAAGGAAGATGATCCTGACAATCCTGTACTCATCCTGAAGAAACTCCTTCTAAGGATCTAAATTGTCCAAGGTGTGTCTCCAAGCTGCTTTATAGCCTTGATGATTTAAGAAAGAAGCCTCTTTTTTTATTTCACAAAGATTTTACAGGCAGAGCACCTAAGAATCAGTTGATAAGTTTCTTTTTGAGACAATATAATTCTAGGACTGCTCTCCTGGATGATGTTTAGCTTTCTTGGCTTCTTTTTGGAATCCAGTTTCTTTGCTTCACAGGCATGCAGTGAGCAAAGTCACTCAAGGTGAGATGCCTCTCTCTTTTGCAATGTTGAAGGTAATTGGATAAGGCTATCTACCTTGGTGCTGAATCTACTGGCTCTTAGTAGAAATGTCTGGATTATTCCTGGGCATTTGCAGAATGAGATGAGACATTCAAATGTTTCCTGGATGCTGCTTCCATCTGAGCCCTTAAAGAGGGCTGCCAAGGCACTACCCCAGACCATCTGGCCAGGTCAACAGCATTATGTCCTATGATCGGATTGGCCATGTGCCCAGATGTTTTACTAAACTGGTTGTGCAAAGAGCATTAACACGGCGCTGATCATCAGAATCTTGACCAAGGAGAGCAGGATGAGACCTCCCCGCACTGCTTGGGGAGATAAGGCAGTGTGTTAATGTTTCATTTAACCAGATTGGGTCTGGGACCCAGGGGACATGTTGGCTTCTCCTACAATGTATTATTTGAAAGCCACAGCAAGAGTGCAAATGCTATAAGGACTCCGTTTCCTCTTCTGCGACCAAATGAATTGTTTTCATAGATGTGATAGTCAGGCGCCATGTGCTTAATTTCATCTTTTATATGGCCAAATCCATTTTAGTGTTTTTCAGAGCTTATGCCACATCTCTCTGGCACTCTATCAATCTGCTTCAAGTTTTGCATGAAAATAACTGCTCTTCATTGTGGTTTGATCAAATGGCCTGTGCTGTGGTGCAGTAGATAGCTGTAGTAAGACATCTTGCTTTGGGGTCTGAATTTCTTATTGGAGAAGTAAACTGAATGAAAAATTATATGATGGTTGCATATTTCTGTGCATTTATTTAAAACATTGAATTTTATACTTGACATAACTGTTCACTTCAGATGCATTTAATGAATATTTTAGCAACATAAATTTATTTAACATACTATTTGAATCATAACTCTTACTAAATTACTTTCAGTTATATACTTTAACTCAAAGTCTCTGTTGAGTGTTTAAAAACCTCTGTAGAAATAAATCATTTCTCAATTTCTGCTTCTTCTGGCATGAATATTAGTTGATTATATAGTGCATGTGACTCACACAGGCAAGTAATCTATATGTCATTTGGTCCAAACACTTAATCTATAGGGAGATATTCAAGGGGTCCTCAAAATGTGCCACAATCTAGGTCTGAGCTTTTCATTTACTATCATCATTTAGTGTATTTATTAACTAATAAGAGTTACACTTTAACTTTTTGCTTTCTTTACATGAATATTGGCAAATGTCATGAGTTAGGGGACAACACAGCACACTGTAGCAAGGCACAGTTGGATTCACGGGGATGTCTAGGATGATGAGAGCACTTCTACTGCTGCTGCTACAGCTATGTTGTTACTTTAGCACTGGGAGCTGTGGAAAGGTGTTGGTGTGGCAAATGGAATACAGCCACTGGATGAATGCAAAGGTAATACTGGTTGAACTTGCACAGAGGGGACATGAAGTGACAGTTCTCAGACCTTCATCTTCTGTTTTTATTGATGACAATGATCCATCTGGTATAAAATTTGAAACTTTTCCTTCATCAGTAACTGCTGAAGAATATAAGAATTTTTTCATGCGATTTGTTGATTACTGGATCTATACTATTCCAAAGGAAAACAGTTGGAAGTACTTTCCACTAATACAGAAAGTTTTCTGGAATTTTTCTGATGCCTGTGAAAGCATTTGTAAAGATGCAGTTTTGAACAAGAAACTTCTGACAAAACTACAAGAATCAAAGTTTGACATTCTTCTTGCAGATGCCATCTTTCCTGGTGGTGAGCTGCTGGCTGAGCTACTGAATATTCCTTTCATGTACACTCTCCGCTTCACCCCTGGATACACATATGAAAAGTACAGTGGAGGGTTTCTGGTTCCTCCTTCCTATGTACCTATTATTATGTCAGGATTAAGTGGCCAGATGACTTTCATGGAGAGAGTAAAAAATATCATGTACATGCTATATTTTGATGTTTGGTTTCAGGCATTTAATGACAAGAAGTGGAAACAATTTTACAGTAAAGTTTTAGGTAAGTCATATTTCCTATTGCTCTCGTAAAGTCCTTATTCCTTTAGGTTTGAAGTGAGACCATGGGTGAGTAATAAGGGATGCATCTTTTATACCTCAAATGAGGAAATTAGGCATAAAAATTTCACTGTCACAACTATGATTGAAAATCTTCATTAGTAAAATGAATTAGATGTCACAATAGGCTTCAAGAGAAGAGAAACAGAGGAACAGCTGAACCCATTTAATTCCTTGTGGAAGAACAGCAATGGCTGATATTCTGAGTAGTTACACATCACCTTGAGTGGAGGACCAAATCCTGCATAACCCACTATTTCTGAGGATGTCAGCATCTGACCCATGTGTGCTTGCTCTGTGACTTACTTCCCAATTGGATCCACATTTGATCATTTTTAGCTGAGGGACTGTACTTTTTGTCTTGCTAACTAATTTTAGTTATATCCTATCTTAAACACCTGACCTCATGACTTTGCTCATTAAAACCCCCTGGAAAATGCTATCAACCCATTTTTCAGGCCTCATTCTGTCTGTCTTAGATAAAAACTTTCTTGCTCTCAACAAAAGTTTCTTGCTCTTAAAAAAAAAAAAATTATCCTGCTCCCTATATTACAGGTCACACAATTAGAAAGCATAACCCTTAGGCTCTCTCTCTTTCGCTCCTTCCTTCCTTCCTTCCTTCCTTCCTTCCTTCCTTCCTTCCTGCCTGCCTGCCTGCCTGCCTGCCTTCCTGCCTCTTTCTCTTTCTTTCTGTCTGTCTGTCTGTCTGTCTGTCTTTCTTTCTTTCTTTCTTTCTTTCTTTCTTTCTTCCTTTTTTCCTTCCTTCCTTCCTTCCTTCCTGCCTGCCTGCCTGCCTGTCTTCCTGCCTCTTTCTTTCTTTCTTTCTTTCTTCCTTTTTTCCTTCCTTCCTTCCTGCCTGCCTCTTTCTTTCTTTCTTTCTTTCTTTCTTTCTTTCTTTCTTTCTTTCTTT
>PVJA010057245.1:0-10502 GCA_004027025.1 Myocastor coypus
CCCCTACATTGGCTTTGGGGGAGTTAGAGGTTTGGGAAGGCTTTTTGATTGCCTTTTCTTGCCACGTTTCTATCATTTTGGTTGGCTTGTTGTGTGTTTTTTTGGTGGATGCTGGCTCTCTAAGACTTTGTTGCTAGGATAGAGATTGCTTTAGTTGCTTTCCAGCACCATATTTGGTTGTGGCTGACTATAATCCACAGCCCAAGATCTGACCACTAGCTATTGCAGTGTGCAGCATCCATTTCTCTGTTCTACTGCTGTGTTTCTCCCTAAAGATCTCAGGAGTTGACCACTTTCATTGTTTCTATAGATCTGATCTTATTCATGAGCCAGGAGCCAGGAGCCTATGGAGGGGTGGGGAGAGTACAGACTTTCCTTCCTTCCTTCCTGCTCCATTCTGGGATATCTCTTCAGTTTCTCTGTCAGCTCCTATTTATTGATTTTCCTGTCAGATCCCTCCTGTTCTCAGGGATAGCCCTCACCCCCGTGCCTCACATAGTTATACACGGGCTTTTAGAGGTAACTAGATCCAGGATGTGCGATGAGACTAAGCATGGATGGTTACCAAACTACTCCAGTTGGTTTGGAAGACTTCTGAGTGTGGATAATGGGAAGGCTCACCCTGAGAGTGCCTGGCATCACCCAAAGGGCATGTAGCCTGGGTGGGCATGAAGGGAGAGAAAGAAGGCAGGCTAGATACTTCTGTTGCTATTTCTTCCTTGCTACCTTGCAGCTTTGCTGCCCTTTGCCTGCCACGACCTATTTCTTTGCCATGATGTCCCTCTGCCATGCCATCCTGCACTCCTGCATCGGAGCCAGCCAACTATGGATTAAAACTGATACAAGCTGTGAGCCAAAACAAACCTTGAATTCTGGGTGTTGGGCATTTTGTCTTAGCAACAAGTAACTAAGACAAGCTAGATGTACTTGAAACTAAAGAACAGTAATATGTATAAAAGTTAGGACACTATAAATATGGAGTTAATATAAGTGAAATAAAAATCACTATTAATTAAGCATAAATTTACTATTAATATAAATTAAATAACATTTAAATAGAAAACAATTTAGTAAGTAATTGCAAATGAATCACACCCAACACTTTACAAAATTAGACTCTCCAAAGTAATAGTTGAAATGTCTAAGATTCTATTAAGAAACTGCATAAAAGTGAGCATATAACAGTTACATTAATTTTTCTATGGTTACATATATCATAATTGTTTATTCTTTTTATAAACATAGAAATTTAGTAAAATTATCTTTAAATATTGAGACTAAGCCTAGGGGAGATAGCTCAGTAGCATAAGTGCTTGTCTGGTGGGTGCAAGGACCTGAGTTCAATCCCCAGTACCACAAAACAAACAAACAAACAAACAAACAAATAAATAAATAGAGGCCAGATATTTTATGTATAGTGTAACGAATGCATAATGGTGTGTTCTTGGCCTAGTTGAAAATATAAAAATATTTTTGAGCTCCAAACATTATATTTTTACATTACATCAGATGGAGAAATTGGGTCAATATATATTGATCTTACCTAAACAGTGCACTGAACTAGTTAGTCTAGTGGAAAACAAAAAAGTCATTTGCTTATTGATGTTTCTAACTAATAATTTCTAGACTAAATTTAGAATAGAAAGACTTTCATAGATTTTACCAATGTGTACAGCAGTCTTGTAATTGTTCTAAGTGTTTTACAGTTAAAAGAACTTATAAGAATACTTTTTAAGATCCAGTCAAATAGAATTGGCAAATAGTTTTTGAACTCAGTATTTTTAGTTGTCCCCTTGCTTGGCTATGCTTTGTAAAGTGAGAGGAAATGGTAAGGTAGAAGTTGAAGTCTAAGGGCCGGTGAGATGGCTCAGTGGTCTAAAGCACCTGCTTAGGAAAGCTTAGGCAACTGCAGGGACTGCAGTTCAATTCCAGGCACCACATGCTGTATCAGTCCCACCCCCAGGGCAGGCTGAGCTGGCCATAATACAAAAATAAAGAAAAAGAAGTTGAAGTCTGAGGGCACTATTCTCTGACACACAAGTGCTAGGGAAGAGCACACTTGAAATCTGTCTGGACAATGATTTCCATTTAAGTCTGAACATTCAACTGGAACTTATTTATTGTCATACAATTTCATACAATGAATGAAACTGCAGTGGCACTGTTTCATACATGTGGAAATAATAATATTTCCAATAGTTGTGCAAATATTTTAAAGTCTGAAATACATGTACCTAAGTGTGAGTCAGCTTTTCATTGCTATGACAAATACCTGAGATGAATCAGTGTATAAAAAGGAAAGATTTATTCTGGCTTATGGTTTCAGAGGTGTTGGTCCATGGTAGAAGGGCCCCATTACATTTGGACAGTGATATTACAGTGCATCATGGCAAGGGCACATGCAGCGGAAGTCTTCACATCATAATGACCAGAAAGCAGAGGTAGAGAGGGGTCAAGGCTCCGTTATCTCCCTCAGGTCCTCCTATCTCAGTAGCTTGCCTTCTTCCCACTAGACTCCCTCCCCCCAAATCTCCACAACTTCACTGTAGTACAACAGGCTGTTGACCACATCTTCAGTGTATGGACTTTGGGTGACACTCAAACTGTGAACTGTATCAGAATGGTAGTTAACACATGGCCACTTAGATATATCCAAATTCTATCTTAAGATATTAAGCAACATGTCAATATTTTTCCCAGTGTAACTCCAAAAATTAAACTTCTTGTTTTCCAAGGAAGAAAACATGTGAACTTTGTATATGCAAGGGGAATTATAAATTCATGAGCATAATGTAGAATATAATGATATTTCTCAAAGACTTATTAAAGATGACAGATGCCATGTTTGGTAACATCCTACTATAAATTCCTCTGCAGACTCACAAGAAAACAACACAATACATATAAAGTTATCAATATAGTCTGAAACAGATGTGGCAGAGGAAAACTGGAGTAATACTAGGCACCGAATTTGAAAGTCTAAATCTCTCCTTTCATCCATTCCCTATTTCAATGAACCAGGTATGCTTCTAGGTTGAAAATATCAAGGTAAGTCATGCTCTCAGTAAAATCATAGCCTAGAAGCAAAGACAGACATACAAAACGTAAGCCATTTCTTTCCTTGAAGATCAACTGGCCATCTCCACCAACAATAGAGACTTGAACCTTGCTAGCGTAATGGCCCAAATCCTCCATCATGCCTCACAGCTGTTTCCAACCTGTTTCTCAGTATATTCGAACTCTTCGTGTTTCTAATTTCCTCTTTAAGATCAATGTCATCATGCAGATCTCTTGTGGTGCTAACCCCAGGCTTTCCAGTCATTCACATCACAGTGGTCACCCATCTCTCACCACTCTCAGTGGAACCTGACACAGCATAGATAATCATGGCAGGTGCTTCTTCTTGGATCCTTTTAGTTCAGAGGCCATTTCACTGACTGACAAGTGTTGTCAAGGTGATATTGCAACTTGTGGCCCTAGAGGAAGCATGCAGGTGACCAAGACTTCAGCAAAGTGTGAGATCAGATCGTAGAAGGCTTCATCGAGGAATAATGTTTTTAATGGACTTTGAGGCCTGAAAAATGAGTAGCAATCTGCCAGAGACGATGGAGAAAATAGAATGTAGGAAAACATAGCTTACTTGTTATAGGGCAGAGAGTGCGCCAGATTAGCCCAGCCCCCAACAATATAGTGATATTCAACCTAACCATAAGATTCAATCATGATAATGAAAATGATCCATTAATTTACCTTAGGGTTATACTTAGAGTAGATACTGATTTTATAGTATTTATTAGAGTTTGAACATGGGAAGACTAGGAATGTTCTTCAAGATGATTGAAATAAAACCAAAGCCATAGTCCTATATGGGTGTGTGTTAGGAAAACTTCTGATATTGTGATAAAGTACTGAATAATACCAATGTAAAAAAGGTGAGGTTAATTTTGGCTTATGGTTTTGAGATTTCAGTCCATAATAACTTGGCTCTATTATTTCTGGATCTATCGTGGCAAGGTAGAACATCCCGATGGAATTGCATGGTGAAGCAGAATTACTTATCTGATAGCAACCAGGAAGCAGTCAGAAAAGTTTCAAGGACAAAATATGCCTTTAACTGTCACATTCCTAGTGATCTGTCTCCCCTAACGAGGACCACCTTTTATAGTTTCCAACAACCCATTAGGTTATGAATCCATCTGTGAGTTAATTTTTACAGGAGCTAAAGCCCTCATGAACCAATCACCTCCTAAAAGCCCTTTATCTAGACACTGCTCCCCTGGGGACTTCATGAGGCTTCCGTGTATCGACACGTGAGACTTTGGAGGACATTCCAGGTCCAAACTCTCAGGAAGCTGGTTACTTCTAAGAGACTTCTACAGGGAAAGTTGGTCTCCATGTTTCTGTAGCTTCTTCCTTAAGTCAGCCTGGTATTAATTGACTGTCCCTTGATTGCATAGTCAATAAGCAGTCACACTATTATAATTTCTTCTTCCATGTGGAGATTTCCAATTGATGGATAGTGTGACCAGATTAACTGGAATTTGTATTATCATTCTCAGTTCAGGGACTGGAATTTTTGTTTATATGTCAGTATGTGTGTGAATTCTGTTACTTTAGTTCAAAGCCTTTACTAAAATTGACCAACTACTGCATATTCTAGAGTTTTCTGACCTGTAAAATGGAGATCTTTGGCTATAGTGGCCCACCCAAGAAGGACCATTTTATGAGGGTCAATTTAGTAACCACCAATTGTTCTTTTTTTTAAAAAAAATTTTATTTATTTTTTTCTTGTTTCAGAACCTTTATTTATTCACTCATTTTTCTGGCGCAGCATGTGGTGCCAGGGATCGAACCGCAGTCCCTGAAGCCACTCAAGCTTTCCCAAGCAGGCGCTTTAGACCACTGAGCCATCCCGCCGGGCCCCCAACCACCGATTGTTCTTAATTACATCTCTATCTTGATCTTCCTGGATACTATAGTAATTATGGACTCATGAGATTTACTAAAACTTTTATACTGCCATAAGGAGTTGCAGGAGAAAGTAAGAATGTCAATACAACTCTATTAGTAATATTCTTATTTGTTTGTGTTGCTATATTAAGATGAATTCCATGGAATTGTGTAATTTGTAAATAATGAAGATATTTCTAGAAGCCAGAAGTCCAATAACATGGCATCGACTCGTGTGGTGTCTGGTAAGGATCCAATCTCTGTCTCCAAGATGGCGGCCCGTCACTGTATCTTATGGAGGGTTTAAGTGGTGATGTAAGTGGAAGAGATGAGCCTCTTCCTTCAATGCTTAGCTCTTCACAATTATGATCTAATAACTTTATGAAGTCTCACCTCTTAATATTACCACATGGATGATTAAGTTTTAATGCCTTAATTTTAGGGGACACATTTTGACAAAGATATATCCTAAAAAGAAAGGAAGCATTTTGGATATTATAAGCAAAAATGTTTTAAAAATAACTTCATGATTTTATGAATAATTTTAGTTGAAACATATTTGATTTTTTCTGCGATAATTTGATAGTTGAAGAACTACGATCAGCTGCATTGGCTAGGGGAATGCACTTCACAGACAGCCAACTCCAAGGAGTGCAATTAACCAAGAATCACAGAGGCTATGTTTTAAAATTTGTGACTTCTTATGTCTCCCCAGGATTGTGTCCAGCCAGTGACTATGGGAAACAGAATTACTAATGCCAACCAGTTCCTGAGAAATACTGCCCTCTTCTTAAAGCCAAATTTGGCACGGGGATTCACCTATGGCTTAGAATACTTCTCCTTATGCTTAGCTCTCTCTCTTCTTCATTTAGGATCAAAATTGTCTCACATGCTCAAGGTTCTTCTCCATCTTCTTCCCTGTCTTCCTTAAAACAGGCATTTCCTCAAATCACGTCTTTCCATTCAGCTTCTTAAAAAAGTCTAACCAATCCACACTCTGATTATTTGTCTCAGTGCTTCTTTAATAATTCATGAAAAACATGATTGTCCTGAGAGGCAGAGGTCACACTGGGCCTGTAACAAAATTTGCCTTCACTGAGGATGGCCACACCTGCCCCACTATTGAGAGTCTACTTTGTATGCCTATGATTCCTTGGGAAGGTCAGCTTGCTTCCTTGTAAAAAACTGGCTGCAGTGTATTTTTTTTCGTTAGAGTCAAGGAAGTACTTCGCTCTAATTAGAATAAGACATATTATATATACAGCTCATCCTTCTCCAGCAATTGTGCTTCTAACAACAGTGTCACCTTTGAGCTTATAAATGCCTCATTTAAGGCCACGATACAAATCTCTGCCAGGAAAAGCAGTAAAGGGCTTCTTTGATGTTCAGTGCCTTCACTGCTGTTACCTATAATGAACTATTCACAAATGAATTTACAGAAAAAAAATCTCGAGTTCCATTGGGGACACACTGTCTTCTAAATCTGGACCATTGTCTTATAGCATAGAGTATCTTTTCTAAAGTAGAAGCCTCTTATCAGGGCTAGCATTCTTGGATCCAAGAACCAGACAGTAGAAAATACGCTGGCACTGGATGTTATTTTATATCATATCTCATTTACAGAAATTTACTACTCAGTAGCACAATTCAATAATGTATGAGGTTAGAATTCTTAGTACCAAAACGGGAAACAATTCTACCAAGCAACATATATTTTTTTCTATTGAGTTGGATGCTGCACCTAGTGTTTGGGGCTTCTCTAGCCCCAAATAAAGGGAAAATATAGATGAAATTAAAAATGGTTGAAACTATTAGAATACCACAGAAATTTCATGCGTCTTGGAACGCTAAGGCCCTGCCTCCATTTGGAATATGTTTTCAAGTTTTTCTATCAGGTGAAGAACTTTTCCCAACTGAAAGACTAAGTAGGAAAAATATATATACAGTGCAGAAGAAAAATTGTATGTGCATACATTATTTATATGCAACAACTTACAGAAGTAAACTTGCATGCACTCAGAATTCTATCCAATTCTGAGGTAAGATTTTTACAGAAGAAAGGGAGGAGGGACTTACTGAACAAGTATGCACTTGGGTCTGAACACATTGGCAGGTGAGACTTTTTTCTTTTTATTCCTCTTTTTTTTTGCTTGTATTTTTAGGGAAGGGTCTACAGGATGTTCAGGGTCTCACTACTAGATCAGACTCTGAGTGATCCACCTGTTTACAGCCCCCCAAGAGCTGGGATTATAGGTGTGCACCATCACACCCAGGCTCAATTGCTGTCTCTGTGAGCCCTGGGTGTGGGGCTGTTATGGAAGGCCTGGGGATCGAACCCCAGCACCTGCTTAAAGGTACTTTAATCCAGGTGAAACTTTTTCTGGATGATATCTTTTGGGAATGGAATGAAAACAGTTTTATTTGTATAAAAGAGAATTGTATTATGCTAGTGCAGGAAAAATGGGATTTGTGGATGTAGAGGCAAGAATTTGTCATTGTTTTTGGTCAGCAATAGTCTGAAGCATTTACTTACATTGGACAAATCTTGAATCCAATAAATAGTACTCTTACGTTTCTAGAAGCTGCTTGTAATGGAAAGTTACTTTCCCAGACTCCTTTGCAATGAGAACATAGACATTCTGCCAGTTTCAGCCATAAAGGCATATCTTCTCCAGCCCCCCAAAGCAGAAGTGAGTTATATCATGGCCCACACGGGTCAGGCAGCGCTGAAAAGCCTGGGAATAGTGGTTCCCCTCATGCCCAGTTTTCCAAGAAGCATTGTATGCAGTGGTTCTCAACCTTTCTAATGCCATGACCCCACCATACAGTTCCTCATGTTGTGGTGACCCCAAACCAAAAAATAATTTTGGTGGCTACTCCAAAACTGTAATGTTGCTACAGTTATGATTTCCGATGGCTTTAGGCGACCCCTGTGTTTTGGTCATTCGACCCCTGCCGGGGTTGTGACCCACAGGCTGAAAATTGCTGGATAGGGCATAGGCCAGCAGTGATGGAATCAGAAGTTCAAAGCGAGTTCTGAGTTCCTTCAAGGCCAGCACCAGCCCACCAGCTAACTTTACCATTTTAGATGCTTCTTTCTGTTTGGGTAGGAGTAGCCCTACTCGGCTTTGTGACATATTACCTGCAGGTGTGCATCAGTGACATTACCTGCAGGTGTGCATCAGTGACATTACCTGCAGGTGTGCATCAGTGACATTACCTGCAGGTGTGCATCAGCTACTCTTGTCCACTGCAGTGCATCATTTCTCTAGATACTGAGCCATGGAATTGGGTTTATTCTGACGTCCAGCTTTCAGAATCCTTGCCACCATTCATCATACTCTGTGAGCTTGAATACTTATGTCTCATGGACATTAAGGGTCCCTTTGAAGGTACATTGTTCTCCTCCAAACTCTTCCAAATTGCATCAGTTATATAGTCTCCTGACTGTCTCGCTGGGTACCATCTATTGATAATGGCAATCAGTTTGATTTGAAAATTATTTTTATTGAAAATTTAAGACTGGGCGTGGTGGTGCTTGCCTATTATCTCAGCTCTGGGGAGGCTGTAAACAGGTGGATGATTATGGGTGCAATCTAGTAGTGAGACCCTGAACACTCTGTAGACCCTTCCCTAAAATCCCAAAAAGAGAAACAGAGAAAGAGAGAGAGAGATAAAATTTAATTCATACCTAAAATGTCCTTCACACTCACATCAATAATGTGCTGCTTATGTCTGTTAAATATGCTTTTCATCACTGTGTCTTTCATTAAATTATCTAATTTTGCAGAAAGGACAATGCGTCCTCTCCAGCTTGTTCAGCCTGACTTCCGACACCGGAGCCAGTACTGCTTCTCCTCCCAGCCTTTTGCAAATCTTGATGCGCCTCGCTTCTTGCTCAGTTTGGCACTTTGCCAAATCCAACAGCTGGAATAACAGTGTTTTACAGTTTATCTAGAAAACTGCCTTTGCGATAGCAGAAGATTTTTTAGAAAAAGAGACCCTCTGAGTTGCAGAAGTATATCTGACTAGGCTGAATAAAAACTTGCAACAAATAAAATGGACTTATTTCATGCACTTTGCTTTGCACAAAATTCATAGAAGGCGTATTTTTGTATGAGCAGAATCTTATTTGGTTGATTTTTACTGGCTTCCTAATAGAAAAAAAAACATGATCAACTCACATAATTCTCCAAAGCTCTCCATATCACATCTCTTCTTTTTACACATCCAAATGGAAAGACGAGAAAGACATAATAGTGCTCTTGAAAATGCAAGTCTACCTTCTAAGCGTTCACTGTATGCAGCTCATCGTGCAAGCCACTGAAGCATGTGAATTCGGACAAGCACATCTCTGTCGTGTTTCACTTTTCCAACAACACACTGAAAATATTCTATTCTGAGTATTTTCAAGAGACTTGACGCTCAATACACTTATTTCAGTCTTTCCATTGTCCCCTTGGTGCCAGAGAGAAAAAGCTGAAAGTTGCAATGGAAAACGGTGGATGTTTTCTAACAGTGTGTGTCCTTCTAAAATATTGATGATCTTTGTAATCAAAATACTTTCTGTGTTTTCCCTATTAGTGGCACTGAAACTAGCTGGGCAGATGATTATTTAATAAAGTAAAAAGCAATGCATATAATGTTTGTAGAGGCTATAGGTGTCAAAGATGGTATAGCAACAGGGAAAGGAAGAGGTTTTTAAATGACACCAGGAGCTATAAAATTCACATTGCACAACTATAAAAAATAAAAAGAGTAATTATTATAAGGAAGTTCAAGTGTCTGAGTTGATTGGAACGGTGTACAGAAATGTTGCCTTTGAGGTCTGGGGCTCTGAAGACCTGGATGTACTTTTGTAAAATTGAGACTATAATAAGCCTCACTAATGCATAAGTTGCCTGGAATACACGATATCATGACTGCTAGAAAGAACAGCATATTGCCAGCATGATAGCTCAGTGGACTAAGCATCTGCTTAGGCCAGCGCAGGGATTTGATCCCCAGCACCATAAGCTGAACCAGCCCCAGCCCTGGGCACGCTGAGCTGGTTCCTGAGACCAGGCATGGTGTTTCAGGCCTGTAATTCCAGTGCTGGGAGGCTGAAAACAAGAGAATCATTGTGAATCTGAACTGCATACTGAAACGCCGTACCATGTACATAAACGAAAAAACAATAGAGCAGAAGGCAGAGGGTGAGGAAGATTGCTAAGTTTCATCTAGAAAAGCTGAACAAAATAAGTTCATGAAGTGCATGAAATAAGACCATTTTACTTGTTGTAAGCTTTTATTCAACCTAGTCAGATGTACTCCTGCACCTCAAAAGGTCTCTTTTTCTAAGAGAAGGCACTGGGAGAAACAGCTCACAGCAAGCAGAGAGGCAGAAAGCCTAAGTCATGCACATCAAGTTCAAAGACCTTAGCAGCTTATTTTCCCCCCTTTTATATTCTTTCTAGACTACAGGGATTAGAGCAGTAATGCCAACATCACACCCAGCCACCTTTGGAAAATCCCCACCTATAACTGCATGATGGGTGGTATGTGTGTATGTG
>PVJA010057246.1:0-10514 GCA_004027025.1 Myocastor coypus
GAAATGGTCATCAGAATCACCACCCTGCTCCAGTTCCATTTGGTTATCTCAATCAGGGAAGGAAGAATCAACCCTCTATCTCCACTCCAGTGGCCTTGGTTCCTCCCCTGGAATACATTGTGATCAGAATCACTGGATTAATCCTTCCATGTTAGTACCACACTAGTTCCTTTTTATGCTCTTGGTGTCATGTTGAAAAAAAGGGTGGAACATGCCTTACTATGCCTTAAAAGTTCATATTCATGGTAGTGAAGATAGATGAACCAAACCCGAAGTTATTTTTATAAAGAAGTTATTGAGAATAATCTTTCTTAAAAGCATATATACACACACATATATATGTATATATATGCACTTTAGATATATATTGATAATAGTTTAAGAAACTTTATTAGTCACATGCCTGAGTTTTTAATATTAGACTTGAGTATTTATATATTGTGCATCAACTCTGGTGGATACAAAAACACTGTAGGAGTGATGATTTGTTCTAGCACCTTTCAGCATTTGCATTATGGAGAGTGTATAAGTTATTTATACTACAAGGAAATCTATTTTATGTTAGAAGATTTGTGTGCAATCATGTAGTTGCAAATAGAAAGTAGTTAGAGGCCAAAAAAAAAAGCTAAAACAGCCCCAATCCTACGACTGTCTATCAGTTGTGACTTGGTGCACACCTGCCTCTTTACCTTCCCACCTGTTTAACCTCTTCTCCTCTCATAATCTGATGTCCTCCCTGGTGCATTCTTACCCTAGGGATTTTGTCTGGCCTGCCTTATTTTTAGAAGAGCACTGTGTATAGTATGAGAGGGTCTATCTTGTAATTGTGACTTTTGTGGTTTCACCTGATCCAACTAGTGGATTAGACCCATGACAGCTGGGATTTCCATCTGAGCCGGCAACACTCACAGAGAACAGTAGCCCTTAATAATTACCTTGTGAATGAATCTTTGTTAAATTATCATCATCTCTTTGGATTGTTACAGCAGTCTTTTGACAGAATGCCTTCTGCTTTTGTTTTCCCGAATCTATTTGCAACCCAGCAGCTAGAATGTTCTTTTGAGTCATCAACCATCATGGCTCTCATGCCTCTCCCAAGTTTCTGACCAAATTACTGAGGCATCTGCAGTGCAGATACCTGCATTTGCTCCAACATACCCACATGGATCGTTCCAGCACGACCATTGCAGCTTGCCAAGGAAAGCATCTTTTAAGTGAAGACTTCCCTGGATAATAAAAGTCCCACCTTTTTCAGTCAGTACCTATTCTTATTATCTTAGCTTTTTCTTTCAGTATGCTGCACTACTTGTGCTCCTCTGTTCCTGGATATCAAGGGTGAAAACCTTAATTAAAACCTTTTGGATTATTCCAGTTATTTTTTATGTATTTAGTACAAGATCTACAGTGTCTCACTACAAAGATTGAATCCTAGTGAACCTCCTGTTTTCAGCCTCCCAAGAGCTGGGATAACAGACGTGCACCACCACACCCAGGCTCAAGTTAATATTATTTAATAGCATGCTCACAATTTCTGCTATTAATATGTTGATGACAATTATATTCATTTATGGGTAAAATAGCACCATGCATGTATACAATATAGAATCATTAAATCAAGCTAATGATCACATCACTTATCATCTTTATGATAATGAAATTCATTACATTCTGTGACAACATGGTCGTTTTATATTTTTTGATTACCAAGTCCTTGCTTTGTGACTCCACCGGTTCCTAGTCACTCATTGAATACTGGCGGAGTGAAATGCATAGAAATTATGGATCTTTATTCTCTTATTATGGATATTTAGCCGGTACAACAAAGTGATGATTTGAAAAGACCATTTAACCAAGAACACACTTACATGGTAAACGCTGACTTTGTGTAGTTGCTTCTGCTATTCGGTTCTTAGATATCTTCCATAGACTGGTTGAATTACATAATTTAAGAATTGGGAATTAAGTCATATTTGCTTGCTTATTTTTCAGATAATGAAATTCATGCCTTACCGCTCAGCGACTTGCCAAAGCTCAGCCAAATAAACTGTATTCGACCGGTATTACCCTGTCTTTGAAAGGAAAATAACAGTAGAGTTCCTTAAAGAGGAAATGTTCACTGTATTACTATTTTTCACCATTGAATTTTATGTTAATGTTGCAAAGGACAATTATGTATAAATATTAATAATGAGAAAATTCATTCTAAACAAACCTTGAAAAGTATTTTGAGTTGATAATTCACTGTAAGAGAAACAGTCAACAAATACATGGAAAAACTTTAACAATTTTATTGTTTCTTTGCTTTAATCTTTCTCTTCTGTTACTTCTTTACATCTTTATCATTGAGACCATGCGTTCTTGCCTTCTGCTGTGCCTACTCCCCTATTTATTCTCCATCATTACACTTAGAGCTATTCTCCATGGCATCAGATTATGTCTGCCTTCTTCCGCAGTCTTTATGGCTGCTGGCTTTCACTGTTCACTCATCTGCCAGCAGAGAAAGAGAACTATCTCTCTGGACCGTAAAGTGGCCAAAAGAAATCATGTGGCTTGCTGCTGGCTTCTCTCTCTTTTTCTCTCTCTGTGCATTGCAGATTTTAATCCTCTTCTCAGAATTAGAGCCAGAAAACAGCAAGCTGCAGACACAGCTCAGCCAGTTTCCAGTTTCTTGGAAGAAACAAGATCCATTACACTTTCATCTCGCATAGTCTTGGTGATCCAGGTCGGAATCATCTCCATCCCTCACTGCCTTGGTTTTTGGCTCTCTTAGCAGTAAAAACAGAATAAGAAACCCAAAGGACTCCCCCTGAAACTTGGTTTGATTCCTGGCGTGCTGCCAGTGCTCTCTGTTCTCCACCACCTGCAGACCTCTAATTGTGGAGAATCAAATTTTTCAGACTTCCTTGTTTCTATCCAGTTCTTTATGCAAAGAAATACAAATGGGATAAGGCACACTAGCTTGGTTTCAACAATCAGCAGCAACATCGTGTAGGATAGTGCAATAATTGTCTGCTTTTTGGAACAGAGTCACACGCATGGGGAATCATACCAAGTTGTGCTATGTTTATTTTAATTCCTGACTTTGCTTTCTCTCTTCTGAATTGGATATGAGCTGAGTTACTCAAAAAATTGGAATCATATTCAGGACGATGATACTCTTCTTGCTACTCATCTTGGCCTCTGAGGACAAACCCATCAGTCATGATGTTTATGACACAGTTTTGTCTTTCTGTCATTTCGCTGTGTTTTAGATGCATATGGAAACCTTGTGCTGGCATCTCAAAAACAACTGAAATAAAGATTTTCTTCAGTTAATTGAATTGCACTTATCCATTTTCTTGTTTTTGCTCATTGCAACTACATGTCAGTTAGAATTATCTTGTAAATTGACTTGTACATGATTTCTAATTTAATGTACACATATTAGGGAACATGATTTTTCTTGAGGAAACACTCAAGTGCAAATACTCCTCTCATGCAGCTGTGTTAATAGAAGGGTGACATCTTAAATTTACCTATGGTGGAACATGTGTAGAAATGACAAATTTGAATTTCATTCTGACTCATTTTCGTCTCAGTGACTATTGCTGTTAACTTCATCCTCACCAAAAATCCTTTTTGTTTCAGGACTGTAAGACAAAAGGAAAATAACAGTAGCTATTTCTACTAGTACATGAAACTGTTCTTCCTCTCTGGTTTGCTTGTCCCCAATTTGTGCCCAATATACTATAACAGAAGTGAACTGACAGCTTTTTGAAAAGAATTTAGCTCTCTTACTTGCTCAGCTTTCACTGAGGAGGATAGCTTACTTTATTATCTATACATCTGTAAAACAGAATCCTCTATCAATAGGATTGCTTAAAATAGTAGGATATAAGGAAGCCATGAATATGATTTTTATTTCTGATTCCAGGAATATCTAAATCAACTCATTGTCCTTAAAAGATGGGAAAGAAGCACACACATTATGATCCTTTAGTCTCCAATCTTAGCATTTCTTTTCTTTTCAAAGGGATTATCAGAATAAATTTAATAAGTACAAGCAAGAACTGACACACATGTAAAATTAAGGTAATAATTGCTGTTCTTCTGTGTAGTTATATACAAACTTGATCTGATTCTCTTTTATATTCTTATTGTCTTTCTAGAAGTCTCAAACATTCACTCTCCTCCAAAATTACTTAGCAGTTGATCTTCCAGAAGTGTTTAATGTGATATTTTCAGAAGTTTTTTTTAACAATTGAGATTTGCATGCTGTATATACAGATGTATGTATGCAAAAAAGAATGCACTTTACCCAACAAAAAAATGTTATTTGCCATCTAAAGATTCTTAGTTAGAGCCAAACAAGTATGTTATACACGGCAGGGAAAATTTTCACCTATAAACACTTGGCAATTTCAAACATCTATTATTATTAATTAAAAATGTTAAAGGTGCTTTACATTGAGAAACTATTTCACCCTCAATAAATGACATTAAAATATTTTTTTTGTCTTTTTTGAGACAGGGTCTCACTATGCAGTTCAGGCTGGCCTTGAGCTCACTTTTGTAGCCGAGGCTGGTCTTGAACTCTCACTGATCCTCCTGCCTCAGCCTCCCGAGTGCTGGGATTACAGGCGTGCACCACCACGCCCAGCTAATGACATTAAAATATTTATTCACAATTACGTATATAGACATGGATCTGCAATACTATCAGAGGTAATATAATTTTCAGTAAGGAGCAGCCATTGCTTGACACAAAGAGATACAATTCTTGGTTCTTGAAGCTAAGTGTTTTAATCCTGAAATTATATGCATAGATATAAACTACCATCATCCCAGGTGCTACAAGGAGATTTGTGTTTTATTAAAGACTATAATTTCGGGACATAAATAGAGAAAAAAGAAACATTTTTCATAATATTTTGACTCATACCATGAGTGATGTCATGATTTAACTACAAAAGGAATGTTAAGAAGGAGAAATGACATCATGTTTAGTGCCCCTTCAACACCTAACATTGTCTATACTTCTTATGCTAAGCCTTGTAAAATTTCTGTCTTGTAGGAACTTTTACACTGTTTTAATTATGTTTTGTTATACAGGTCTTGCTTTAACTTACCCTTAACCACCCAGCAGAAAAGTTTAAACATGACCCATAAAACATAAAGGTAGTTTAGTATGCTGAGGTATAAAAGTCTCTAATCAACAGCTTCCAACATTGCTGGTTTTGCCAGTAACCCACTGCAATTATGGAACATTTGACTATGTATACAACTACCTTCTCTTGTGTCAAAGAGAAGAAATCTACTGTACTAATAACCATTAGAAAATTTATCATGTCTATGCCCTGTGTGCTGTATAAATAATGAAGACAACAATATGCAGTATCAATTATTGGGAATGTATTGCTAACGTGTTTTGAAGCTGTCATATTGTAATTTCTTATTAAAAGTAATAAAAAAAGAAACAAGGCTTAGAAACAATTCTAAATTCAGAGTAATATAGAAGTATATCATGAAATTTAGAGATTTAGTTATTTTTCAGATTCTATTTCCACTTTAACCACAAAAATGATAAGGCTTAGTTAATATTTGTTGTAAAAAATCTGAAACAAAAATATTTCAGGGTAATAACTGCAAAATTTAGTGAAATAAACAATGAAGTATTTTACTATGCTGATGGATAACATGTGCCAGTAATTTGAAAATAACATGACAGAGGGCCTGGGGAGACAGCTCCATGACACAAGTGCCTGCCTGGCTGAGTTCGAACTCCAGTCCCGCAAAGAAAAGAAAAAAAAAATCTAACAGAGAAATGGAAGTAATTTTTACTAGGAAAAAAAAAAAAGCATGGCAAGGTTGTCACTCTTCTGAGTAACCATGTGTGGAGTCACTAACCCATCACTGCTGGGACAAGGGTGAAGGCACCAAAAGGCAGCTCCCAGTGGCCTCCCCGTTTGCGAGCATTAGAACTGTCCAACTTCCTCTGGCTGAGAAACTGTCATTGGATTGGCCTTCCTTAGAGTGGTACAGGAGGAAATGGAGAGAAGTAAATGGTTTTGGGTGATATCTATGAGGTTAAATCAGAGAATTTAATGATGACAGATGGAAGGAGAGTGAGAGCAGCAGATAAGATAATAACTCCTCAAATTTTTTGTTGTTTACATGACTGGATAGATGTCATGCACTCTTATTAAGATTAGGAACAGGACTAAGGATGAAATGGAAAGAGAATCGGGTTTTGTGAAGATTTTTTTTTGAGAAGAAGGAATTTGAGATTATTTTGAACATCTGAAAGAAAATAATAAGAGACTACCTGACTTATAGATATGGAAAGAAGAAAATAAAATGAAATCACCTTATCAGTTGCATTATGTACATATTTGTCAGGTTGTAATTAGTGATCTGAGAATAGGACTACGCTGCAGTATGCACACATACTTGCTCACCGCCAAATAAATTACATAATAGGAACACATAGCATCTCCTCGGAAATGAATTTCCCTGTGGCAAATCCTCATAATGGCATAACATTATTTGCAGTAGTGTATATGCAGCTGACAGTTGATAAAACTGGGTCTTCTTGACAGTGTAATTTCTACCCATGACACTTATGATACTTTAGCTTACTGCTGCGATAATATTAGGAAGATTAAGAACTTTCCATGAGGAACCAAATATTCCCTGGATTCCAACCCTCTCTAATTTTCCCATACATTTCCTATGAAATTATCATATTTTACATGCTTGCAAATGTAAATGACCAGGGGACAAAAGAATAGTGTGTTATCAAATTGAAAATGCAGACAACTAATTCTAGAGATTGTGATATGTTATTAGATCATTAAATTGACTTTATATATCACATGACAAATTTAAGAAAAGAGTAAACAGAATAAGATATGATGGGATGGGACGGGGTGAGATGGAATGGCATGGTATGGCTTGGTATGGAATGGGTGAAGTATAACGCTATTAATTAAAGTGGACTGCTGCTTTTACTATCCACACAAAACATTTAAATGAGCTGGAGTGAATCTGTACACCTCAAGTTCATTAAAAATGAAAAAAGAGGAAACAGGCTCAAGAGCATACCAGATTTGCATTTACACTGACCTCATATGTTCCCTGTAGCATTAATTTATAATCCTACTAGTACCAGTTTATGCAGTAAACTTCTTTCCTAATCATTTGTAGATTCCCTTAATATTCAATATTTATTATAAATAAACTCAGAAGCTATAGTACGTTAGATTTTAATTGTTTTCATACATTATAAGTGAAAGTGCTACTCTGTATATCATGTCAGTGTGCCCAGTAAAATGGTGCTGTTTCAATATGTGTCGCTTATTCTGACTCATTTTAGTATCACCAGTACATATACAGCTCAGCGCTTCATGAATTATAGCTGTTTAATGCATGTTTGTTATGGCGATTGAATAGGTTGGATCCATTAATTGCATACCCAGGCAACTATCATGAAGCTTAGTCTTTCAGCTTCTATATAAGAGATTTTTTTGCGTTGGAAAGATTTTATTTTAAACTGGCAATTCAGGTGCTATGCTGTGGAAGAACTGAGCTGGGCAGTTGCAGACATAGGGAGATTAGTTACATTATACTTGTGAGAAAGGATGACAGAGGCTGGTGTTTAAGGGATAAGGAGCGCTGTTGTATGTGCCCTTCTCCTCTTGGATGACAAACGGCTAAGCTGAGCAACCTGGTAACACATTCTCCCACCTTGCAACACCTGCCCTCAGCTTCAGACTCTCCGTCTCAGAACCTTATTCTGACCTTCTGATCCACCTGCCATTTTCTTATGACTAATAATGACAAATATTTATGAATCAACCTGAAATTTCCTGGTATGCAGCGCTCTGGTAGTAAAGCTTTGTTAGACACCCGTCCTTCACCTGGTAAGGATAAACCCGTGATCATCACCTCTCAGGGAGCATCAGTGAGAATGGGACCTAGTGTTAAATGGAGCTTCTGAGACCAGCGGCATTCATCACCAGAAAGTGACTCTACATGGAAGAAAATAGCAGTTGTCCCTGCTTGATTAGTGGACTCCCAAGAGCCATGTACTATAACACATCTTCAGGCCTGGTATTCCAAGGCCCTTTCTCATCTACATAGACTTAACAATTCTGTTAAAAATTCCTACTATTCCTGCTTGTATCTGTATGAGGAATTCAGGATGTTTCTCAAAAGGTCACTCTGCAATAACGTTTGCCACTGAGGAATAATCAAAATTTTTTGGTCGGTATCATGAGCTCAAAAGAAGTTATCAAAGTAGCCTTGTTTAATGTTCCAAGCACTGATAGGGAATGCAAGACTCTGTGGAGAAAAGCTCTTGTGTATCTTCAAACACATGAGACAAATCACATCCTCCTTGTGCAAATATCTTAGTAATATCCCTGCCTTTCCAGGCTTTTTCCAAACTGAGGTATCACAACTTTCTTTTTTTCTTAAATATTAAAGCTATTTCTCAATTTCCTTTCACTGACAGGTCAGTTACTGTAAGACATCTTTAAATAATTACAGAGAATACCGCTGAGATTGTAGGTCTATTTTAGCAGTCTAGATTGGCAGTATATTAAAAATGATTTTGGAGGGGGGAATAAAAGCAGCTGATTTATCTAAAATGCTCATCAGAGAACATGGAGAAACCACACCTCTTCAACCTAAAAATAAGGATTTGACATTTTAATTCATATCCCTGTGCTCACTGGGTTAAAATCTTAACCTAAAATATCAGTCTGTTCTAGTGACAGAAATTGCAACTAGATCAAAATGGCAAGGTTTCCCACTAAACTATAAATCTAGCAATACTTATGTTCAGGTCCCTTCCTCTATTGGTAGTAATTCGCTTTTATGTCAGACAGTCTCAAGGATATGGTCATAACAGGGTGCTCGTGGGCTGCTGGCATTCTGTGGAGCAAAATGGAAAATGAATTAGTCAACATCTGTGCTGAGGCATCATTCGTGTTGGATCAAATGTTGATAAACTGGTGAGATGAAGGAAAGAATGGGGCTTTGGAACTGAGCATGTGTTACTCTGCCAAGCTTACTGGTTTATTTTTTCTCTTCAGAAATATCTTGATGGGATGTTGGTTCCTAATGATTAAATGCTTTAAGGTAACATTTAATTAGATTTAAGTCTTGGGATGAGTGAGTTTAGAAAGTCTGTATCATTGAACGTTGAGTGCTAGAACATATGTCTGTTTCTTTAATGTTGAAATTATACTAGAAAGACATTTTTAAAGTTTTATAGCAATTTAGGGCTAGGGCAATAGTTCTGTGGCACAAGTGCCTGCCTGTCAAGTGCAAGGTCATGAGTTCAAACTCCAGTCTGGGAAAAAAAAAAGTTTTACAGCAATTTATAAGGAAAAATAAGAGGTTTTGTCAGCATACAAGAATTGTGAAATTTTAAAGTCTGTCATGAAAAAAAGGGGTGATACTTCTATAAAAAATTCTATGTGATGTTCTGGTGACTTTTTTTGAGCATATTTCTGTTCCAAAACATTCATAAGTGAAATGCTTGACTCAAAATTAGAAATTTTGCAATTACCAAAGTAAACCTGATTTCTTTGAACATATTCCCTCATTAGCTTTAGGTAGGGCATAAACAGTGAAGGAAAGATTAAAAAAAAAACTTACTAAGCCTTTAAGAGGCTGGGCAGTATTCTATTTTGTATTGTCATCATTTATGGACATTTTGAGTCTCATTATGGAAGATATTTTTAATCATATTTTTGTATCTAGGATCATTACTGTAAAAATGCCTGAACTTGCTGAGCAAAGGTTAGTGCATAGTTTTTCATATGTTTTTATGGATGGTGTTTGGGATGGAGCTAGTTTGAGCAGAGTATCAGAAGGGGAGTACAACTGTCCACAGGTGCTAAAACTAGGAATAAAGATCATGGAGGATACATAAAAATTTAAAGATCGACGAAGTAAAGGGGAATGCTAGGTAAGAGTGATTCTTGCATAGGCACGCTGAAATTTTTCTTCTCTTCCACAAACTAAATCATGAAGGATTTTGGAAAAGATAAACATTATCAAGGGTAAGACAGAGAGAAAGTAGGCAAACAAAATAACAAATCGTTCAGAAGCTAGAAGTCTGTTGCATTGTGAAACTGGCTTAACATATGACTATTGAAGACAATATAGAGGACAGCTGTTAAATGATATAATACCTATGCTGGGACTGACTTCCAAAATAGCACAATTTGGAAGACCAGATACCTGTGGCAGTACTAATAAGGATGAGATTAATGGCAAAATATTTGGTTAGAAGTCTACTTAAAAAACACAGTCCATGTGTCTTCTTGCAACTCCACATTCTCAGAATGTTCTCTTGCTAATACTTTTAGCCTCTCCAAAGAATTGAGCAAGATGCTAACAGGCCCAGTAGGTATTTGCATTATGAAAAAAACAAGCAATAGACTTCAGGTAGTTAACATTGAAAATGAAGAAATATTCTGATAGAATTGAAATTGCAACAGATACAAGACACTGACTTTACA
>PVJA010057247.1:0-10499 GCA_004027025.1 Myocastor coypus
AATCTGGAATGACTTGTGAAGAAACCTTGGAATGACACATGAGGATGATTTGAAAGTCATTCTGAGGCAGGATGCTTTACTGAATTGTTTTTAACCAGGGTATCAAACATCAGGAATGAGTTCAAGTTAAAATTCACAGGAGAATGGAAACATCTTAAGGTCAATCACTTCACATGCCCATCCTGATACTTTGAATAATGTGGAAAATTGCAGAACCACAAACAACAAAAATGAAAAGAGCCAGTAACCAGGGTCCTACTGACGCCTTCTCTTCGGGGGCATTTCTCGAGGTTTTGGCGACGTTGCCACGCTGGGTGATGTTCTTGCTGTGCTTTTCGTTGGCCATACGGATCCGCTACTTGGCGACCATCTTCTCGACGCTACCACCTGCCCCAGCCGCCGCTCGGATTCGCTCGCTCGCCTCTCCCCGCTCGCTGCGAGGCTCCGCGCCTGGTGTCCGCGCCGCCGGAGCGAGGAGGCTCTGAGGTTGGGTGCTGGCCGCTGGGCCTGGGCGCAGCGAGCGCGGGGGCTGAGTACTGGAGGGGCGCGGGCCGCCGACCCACGGCGACCGACGGGCCGGCCCGGGGAGGTGGGCACTTGGGAGGAAGTGGACAGGCCACCCGGACACTCTCTCCCTACTGGGCTGGCCGCTGCTGGGAGCGTGGAGCGCAAGAGTAACGAAAGGCAGAAACCAGACAGTGCCGCCCGCTGCCTCGAACTCTGAATACATATATTTTATATTTTTATCATTAACGTGGCCTATGAGAATCATCAGCTCCTTTAAATGTATTATCCATTTAGCAAAAACAGAGTACCTACTGTATGCTGGGCTGTGTATTCTGGTACAGGAAAGTGAAAGCTTTCTGCTCTGAAGAAGCAAGCTGCAGAAACACTCTGGTTCCAGTATTCAACTCACATGTCACCACCAGATGGACCTTCCTGAGCACCTGCCCCCACAGACACAATTTCATTTTCTTTAAAGTTCTTGCCATCATCTATGGGACCTTACTTATTTGTTCACCTGTTTGCTGTCTGCCTAGTTGTTTGGTTGCTTTCTTTCTTTCAACAGTGTAGTGTAAGCTTGCCTTGACCTTATAGTGGTTCTCTTGCCTCAGCTTCCCCAGTGCTAAGATTACAGAGATACACCACCATCCCAACCTAAAAACAAAATTTTGTCTTCCTTTCACGAGGGGAGAAATTTTGTCTGATTCTCACTAGCCCCTAGAAGTTTCTGGCACATAGTCAACAATCAGTATATATTTATGTAATAAGTGAATGATTGTATAACTGATTGGAAGGGTGAGACCTGAGGTCTTGGATTCAAGTTCTATCACTACATTTTTCTTTTAAATCAAGTATTTGTGGGGCCTGGCGGGATGGCTCAGTGGTCTAAGGCGCCTGCTTGGGAAAGCTTGGGCAGCTTCAGGGACCGCGGTTCGATCCCCAGCACCACATGCTGCGCCAGCCCTGCCCTCAGGGCAGGCTGAGCCGGCCATAAAAAAATGAGTGAATAAACAAATAAAGGTTCTGAAACAAGAAAAAGAAAAAAAAAATTAAAAAAAAAATCAAGTATTTGTTTCTCAGGCTGGCCTTGAACTTGCAATCCTTCTGCTTAGTCTACTGAGTAGTTGGGACTGCAGGTATATGTCACTGTATCAGGCTCTGCCACTGTCACTTATTTGCTGTGTGTGATCCTTAATAAGTTGCTTATATTTCCCAATTCTCTTTTCCTTTTTTATAAAACAAGGTTATTTGAAGTGCTAGAATTGGCAAATTTGAAGCTAGACTGCTAGGGATTATGCAAACCAAAGAACAAAGAAACAGAATAAATTAAAATTAACAGAGCCTCAGACAAACTGAACATCCTTGATTCAACCACTATATGCATAATAGGAGTACTAGAAAGAAAGGAGGAAGACACAACAGAAAAATATACAAAAAAGACTGAAAACGTCCCAAATTTATTTTATTTTATTTATTTATTTTATATTATGGCCATTTCAGCCTGCCCTGGGGGTGGAGCTTGCACAGCATGTGGTGCCGGGGATTGAACTGTGGTCCCTGTAGTTGCCTAAGCTTTCCTAAGCAGGTGCTTTAGACCACTGAGCCATCTTTTTTTTTTTTTTTTTTGTCTTTTTGAGACAGGGTCTCGCTATGCAGTTGAGGCTGGTCCTGAGCTCACTTTTGTAGCCCAGGCTGGTCTCGAACTTGCACCGATCCTCCTGCCTCAGCCTCCCGAGTGCTGGGATTACAGGCGTGCGCCACCACGCCCGGCGCCGACTGAGCCATCTTGCTGAGTGTCCAATTTTTTTTTTTTTTAATGGCCGGCTCAGCCTGCCCTGAGAGCAGGGCTGACACAGCATGTGGTGCCGGGGATCGAACCGTGGTCTCTGCAGTCGCCTAAGCTTTCCTAAGCAGGTGCTTTAGACCACTGAGCCACCCTCCCGGGCCCCTCCAAATTTATTTTAAAAAATATGTTGATGGGGCTTGTGAGACAGCTCCATGGCACAAGTGCCTGCCTGGCAAGTACAAGGTCACAAGTTTAAACCCTGGTCCTGAAAAAAAGAAAAAAATATGTATATTATATTATATTCAAGTTTCTCAATGAATTCCAAGTAGAATAATATGAAATAATGAACAGAAAGCCTTTAGCCTTCTGTTAGTCAGCTTTTTGTCACTGTTATGAAATACCTGACATCAACAATGTGTAGGATAAAAGATTTATGTCATCTTGCAGTTTCTGAGGCTTCAGTCCATGGTCAGCTGGATCCATTGGCAAGCAGCTGGCTTGTGGCAATGCAGAAACATTATGGTGGAACAGTTTGAAGAAGGAAGATTGTTCACCCCACAGAAGCTAGAAAGCATACTGTTGAGGGCCTCAGCATGAGCCGCTCCCAAAAGATGGCGCCGGCTTCCTGCTTCCGGGTCGTCCAGCTGCGAAAAACAACTTAGCTGTAATCTGCTTTTGCCTGGCAACCGATGTAGTAACCAATTAGATTTGACTGTGCGAGCGATGGTGATTGGTGGGCGAGGTGCTATATATGAGGGAAGCGCGGGCTGGAGGGGGAGAAGAGGCAGAGATGTAAAGGGTGGAGGATCTTGTTAGATCCTGGCTGCTGTACCGAATAAACGTTTACAAGCTTAAGTCCGGCGTTCAAGCCTTCGTGTTGCGGCGCCGGACAGCATACAGAAGGGAGAAAAGTCAGAGAGAAAGGGTCAGGAATCAGATTACTCCCTAAGATCATGCTCCCATGTCTCACTCCCTTCAACCAGGCCCAACCTCTTAAGTTTCTGTCATCTTCCAATAAAGCCATTAAATTATCTCCAGCATAGATCAGTGCACAGATGAAGTTAGAGCTTTCTTTTTTTTTTTTTTTTTTTTTGTCTTTTTTTTGAGACAGGGTCTCGCTGTGCAGTTCAGGCTGGCCTTGAGCTCACTTTTGTAGCCCAGGCTGGTCTCGAGCTCACACTGATCCTCCTGCCTCAGCCTCCTGAGTGCTGGGATTACAGGCGTGCGCCACCACGCCCAGCAAAGTTAGAGCTTTCATTATCCAGTGATCTTCCAAAACCCCACCCCTGTACACCTAAAACTCTTGGGGAGCATTTTATTTTATTACTATTTTTAAAATTTTATTTATTTAAGCTGGGCATGGTGGCACATGCCTGTAATCCCAGCACTCGGGAGGCTGAGGCAGGAGGATTGGTGTGAGTTCGAGACCAGCCTGGGCTACAAAAGTGAGCTCAAGACCACCTGAACTGCATAGTGAGACCCTGTCTCAAAAAGACAAAAAAAAATTCATTTATTTATTTAGTTAGTTATTTTTGTGGTATTGGGGATGGAACTCTGAACCTTGTATTTGCCAGGCAGGTACTTATGCTACTGAGCTATATCCCTGACCCTCTTGGGGAACATTTTCTTTCTTTCTTTCTTTCTTTATTTACTTATTGTGGAACCGAAGATTGAACTGAGGACCTTGCACTTGCTAGGCAGTCACTTTTGCACTTGAGCTATCTCCTCAGCCCCTGTTGAGGAACATTGTAGATCTAAATCATGGTGTTCTACTTCTGGCCTCCAAAAGGTTCATGACTACTTCATGGACTACTACATTTGCAAAATGTACTAGTTCATTTTTTTTAAGTAAAGCTGACTTTAATGAGACTGTCTTCAGGGTAGTGCTTTTACTGAAGCTTAATCCAGCCTTCTCATCTGCCTTGCCACAATTCTTCTATCTTCACTTGAATTATGGACAATGACAACTGCTTATGTCAATTTTATCCAGCAATACCTTTTTGGAGTCTTGCATTTATGGTAGATGGATCTGCCTTGATGACACCTTCTCTAATCATGCATTAAGTTCATTCATTTCCTAATTTATTCATTGTACTAGTTCATTTCTGAAGGTCACCAAAGTCTTAACAGTTCCAACATGGTTCAAAACCCTAAATATTTTCTGAAAATCAAGACAAACTATATGAGCACCTGACAAAAAGGGGGGAAGGGCAGGGAAAAAAGAAATTGGGCAAAAGCATGACTGAAATCTAGCAGGGTAAACTCAATCCTGTAGCTCTGTCTTTTACCTGGGGCAGATGTGAGTTCCAATGAACTTGGGCCTTCCAGTCCGTATAATGTTTGTGGTTGAAGCCTACATGATCTCTCTCTTGAAATGGTTCTGCTCATTCTCAGGTTCTTTTGCACACATTCCTCATTCATGATATCTCTAACTTCCTGGAATCTCAGTCACAACTCAGTGAATGTGGATGAATCCTCCTGCTTGCTCTAGAATGTCAGGAAAGCACCTATAGATGATTTGGAAACTCCAAGCAGGCCTTGGTTTTTTTCTTTTTTCTTTTTTTCTTTCTTTAATAATGGCTGGCTCATCATGCCCTGGGGGTGGGACTGACACAGCATGTGGTACAGGATTGAACCTTGGTTCCTGCAGTTGCCTAAGATTGCCTAAGCAGGTGCTTTAGACCACTGAGCCATCCCACTGGCCCAGGCCTTGTTTGGAATAGCTAGTTATTTTTCCAAATGTCCTGTGGTACATATTGTGTGCGGCTCAGGGCCTGGTATACTCCTTCTCCACCGCACCTGAGAGCATTCATAGTCATAAGCAACTAAAACCAGTTCTTCTGAAAATAAATCTGCTGGGAAGAGTTAACAGGAGGACTAGAGATTCTGGTATAGGTGCTTCACAGCCAGCACCCTGGCACTGGCTGTTGGAACCTAGAGCGCCTGGCCTCCATCTTAATTCTTGTTGCTGATGTAACAAATTATTATAAATTTACTGGCTCAAGACAACTCAGGGAGCCGGGCGTGGTGGCGCAAGTCTGTAATCCCAGCACTCAGGAGGCTGAGGCAGGAGGATCGGTGTGAGTTCGAGACCAGCCTGGGCTACAAAGTGAGCTCAAGGCCAGCCTCAACTGCATAGCGAGACCCTGTCTCAAAAAGATGATAAAAAAAAAAAAAAGAAAGAAAAGAAAAAGAAAGACAACTCAGGGGGTTTGGTTTGGTTTTCTGGTACCAGTAGTTGAAACTCAGGACCTTGCACTTGCCAGGCAGGTGTTTGTGCTGCTGAGCTATCTCCCCAGACTTACAGCTCAGTTATTATCTCTGTGTATGTGTGTGGAGTTTTTTGTTTGGTTGGTTTTGGTTTTTGAGACAGGGTTTCACTATGTAGCTGAGGCTGGCCTGGAGCTCACAGTGATCCTCCTGCCTCAGCATTCCCAGGGCTAGGATTACAGGCAAGCGCCACCACACCCAGCTGCATGTGTGTGTGGTTTTGTTTTGTTTTGTTTTGTTTTTGTCTTTTTGAGTCAGGGTCTTGCTATGCAGTTCAGGCTGGCTTTGAGCTCACTTTTGTAGCCTAGGCTGGTCTCGAACTCACACCGATCCTCCTGTCTCAGCCTCCCAAGTGCTGGGATTACAGGCGTGTGCCACCACGCCCGGCTACATGTGTGTGTTTTACTGGAGATTAAACCCAAAGCCTTCACACAGGCCTGAACAGGTTGGGCTCAAACTTGTGATCTTCCTGCCACAACCTCCCAGATATATACTTCCATGTCCACTAGATTAATTTTAAAATTCTGTAGATCAAAGGTCTGACTGAGCTAAAACCAGGCTGTCTTTAGGGCTGGTTCCTTCTGGAGGCTCTAGAGGAGTTTATTTTTCACCTTTTTTTTTTTTTTCCAGATCCAGGAATTAAACTCAGGCTCTTGCACTTGCTAGGCAAGCAGTTATTCTACTGAGCTATCACCTAAGTCTCCTCTTTTTCAACTTCCAGAGGCCTCTAGCATTCTTGATTTATGGCCCCTTCCTTCATAGCCAGTATCAAATTTCTTTCTCTCCTTCCACAGTCACCTTTTCTTTTCCATTTCCTCACTGTTTTACACATTGTTGCAGTGACAGTGGGCCCACCTAAATAATACAACACTCTTGTCCCAATATCATTAACTTGCAAGGTTGGTGGCATACACCTGTGACCCCAGAATTTGGGAGGCTAAGGCAGGGGGACTGCCATGAGTGTGAGGATAATCTGGACTACATGGTAAATTGAAGGCCAGCCTGAATAAAACCTTGTCTCAAAAACCAAAACAAAAACAAAAAGTCTCTTTTGCGCTGTAAATTGAAATATCTGGGGCTGGGGAGATAGCTCCGAGGCACAAGTGCCTGCTGGGCAAGTGCAAGGTCGTGAGTTCAAACCCTGGTCCCACAAAAAAAAAAAAAAAGAAATATCCACAGGTTCCAGGTTTTAGAACATGGACATCTCTGGGGCTGTTATTTTGCTTGTTCTTGCCCCATCAGAAAGATGGAGATCTGCTATCTGTGGGAGGTTTTTTTTTCTTGTCTTTTTGAGACAGGGTCTTGCTATGCAGTTCAGGCTGGTCTTAAACTCACTTTTGTAGCCCTGGCTGGTCTTGAACTTGCACCAACCCTCCTGCCTCAGCCTCCCAAGTTTTGGGATTACAGGCATGCACCACCACACCAGCTTATGTGTGTCTTCTATTAACAGTTCATTACTTAAAGCCCTACAGGGAAATTTTGATGCCATAGCTTTAGAGGTAGCTGGGGAAATTTGTAACTGACACTGTGTGTTACCTAGATAGACTCCTGAAGTGGTGGTGACTCCCTTAGATATTGCTATAGTTAAGGTACTACATATCCTCAAGAAGGAACAAAGATACCATGATACCCACTTACTGGATGTGGTTAGCAATAACCAAGAATTACTTCAAATACTGTTGCTTGTAATTCTTTATATGGCCTCAGACTTATTTTTCCCACATGTTACTGAACTAGTTATAGTTTCCCTTATCTTTCCTTACCCACCTGGAAAACATTTGCTTATGGTTTGCTGATAACATGGTCCACAGTCTCTTGTCTGAAGTTCCAATATTAGAATGCTCAGATCACAAAAATGTTCTTCCTACATTTTCAGGACCAGCTAAGATAAGCAGGAGCCCACCTAGAGTTGGACATACTTGGATTATTGATTGATGGCCTCAGGGCAATCACCTCTACTCACCTGTTGTGGAAGGAGAGATCCCTGGCCTCAACAGTACAAGATGACCAGACATGCAATGTGACCCTGAACAGGGATGATTGATATGGTGTATTAGTCCCATATACTCACTGCCTAGGAAGGACATTTATAGGCATGCAGGGTGGGGGTGGAGTACACTGGGGAGCAGAGAGAACCAGTTTCACCTAGAGAAGTAGGCTGTATAGCTGGGCATGGTGGTGCATGCCTGTAATCCCAGCATTTGGGAGGCTGAAGCAGGAGGATCGGTGTGAGTTAGAGACCAGCCTGGGCTACAAAAGTGAGTTCAAGGCCAGCCTGAACTGCATAGTAAGACCCTGTCTCAAAAAGACAAAAAAAAAAGAAGAAGTAGGCTGTTAAGTGACAGGGGTTAGGTGCCCCCCAGTTCCTGTAGGAGGATGTGATTGGTTGGTTTCAGTATTTCCAAGGCCTGCCAGGAAGGTGAAGCCCACAAGGCAAGATCAGATGGGTGCAGCTGGTCTTGCTGGGAGAGGAGCTAGTTGGTTTCTAGGGCCATTTCATGGTGGGGGAACATATCTGTCAAGAGCAAGGGAACTTGGGGCTACTATGTGGCCCAAAAATTCAGTACTTGATTTTTTTTTTTTTTTTTTTTTTTTGTATTTGGTACAAGGTCTCACTACCCAGCTCAAACTCATAGTGATCCTCCTATTTTCAGCCTCCCAGCACTGGGGATTACAGGTACCTGGTCTTGATGGCTGGCTCAGCACACTGGAGGGTGGGGCCAGTGTGACATGTGGTGCTGGGGATCAAACCCTGGTCCCTGTGCTTGCCTAAGCAGGTGCTTAGTCTGTTGAGTTATCTCACTAGCATTATAAATAATTGAATCTCACTCATGGCGATCCTCCTATCTCAGCCTCCTGTTCTTGTTTTTGTATATTATTATTATTATTATTATTATTATTATTATTTTGTATTTTAGGGAAGGGTCTACAGGGTGTTCAGAGTCTCACTACTAGATTGGATTTGTAGTGATCCACCTGTTTACAGCCTCCCAAGAGCTGGAGTTACAGGCACATGCCACCATACCCAGTCTCAATTGTCCTCTCAGTGTGCCCCTGGGGTAGGGCCAGAACACTGGCCTGGGGATTGAACCCAGCCCCTGCCTGCTTGCAGGTGCTTTAATCTGCTGAGCTATTTGGCTGGTCCTCCTTCCTATTAGTTTGGAGGAGTGTTTGAGGGGAGTGTAACACTGCTTTCTAGCTTTTTATGGGAAGATTGGCCCTTCATGAGTGGAAATCTTGAGTGGACTTACGTGATGCAGTGTGTGCCAAGATACTAATTCAGTGCCAATCAGGCTTGGAGTTGGGTTCCAGCCATGAAGCCCTGCAGGCTTCCCTAGGACACTAGGACATGAGCAGGCTGCTGTTCTGTCCTCAGACTAAGCAGGCCCCGACAGTGGCAGGGCCCTAGTAGGCCCTTGACCCTGCAGCAGCCAACTCATTGGCATGCCCTCAAAACTACAGGAGGACTGAGACACTTGCTCAGGAGAATTGGGGTCTGAGAGAGCCCCATCTTACATGGGGAGCAGAGCAGGGTCTAGGGAGGGACAGGGACATATAGGACTCAGGACAAATGATACTCTTTTTTAACTTTTTATTTATTTATTTATTTATATTATGGCTGGCTCAGCCTGCCCTGGAGGTTAGGCTGGGGCAGCATGTGGTGCTGGGGATCAAACTGCAATCCCTGCAGTTGCCTAAGCTTGCCTAGGCAGGTGCTTTAGACCTCTGAGCTATCTCACTGGCCCCGATGATATCCTTCATAATTCCTTGCTCACTCTCTCACCCAGCAACTGAAGCACCATGAGGGAAGATGTGTTTGGCTGTGTCCAAAAACCAGCATAGTTCTTCAAACTCTTTTCATAAAACCCATGCCTTCCTAACTCCAAAGGAATCTGTCTTTTGTCCTCATGCTAAAGTCTTCAAGGGGCAAGCTGCTTTTGCCACTTCCCCTACGCATTTCTTGAAAGAGCCACCTGCCTCATATAATGAGAAGACTTCAATAAAAAGGTTACTCATTTACTATTTAAACATTCATCAAATATTAACTGAGCACCTACTCTGGCCAAGGCTTGCCCAGGAGCACCTACCCTCTCCAGACTCTCAGAAGCAGATCCACCTGACCATGTTCTCTGGTATCCTAGCAACCAAAAACTGATCTGTGCTCTAGCCAGGACAGAGGCCATTCCTACCTGACGCTAGGACTCACTACCTCCCCAAGCCTCTGAAGACCCATCTGTGTAGCTATTTAGGGTTACTGAAAACACCACTTTTCCCCAAGAACTTCATACCCACTGACCCCCCATCCCAGCAAGATGAGTTTCTCACTCACATTCACTGAGCTGGTCAATGTTGCTATACCCCAGTGTGGGATGGTGAACTTCAAGGCCCTGCATCTTCTGCTCCACGGCATCCTGGAGCACTTCCACATGGCTGATCTCAAGAAGGTCCTCTCAGGGGATGAGGACTTCCTCCAGACCTCACAGGTGGTGGTCATGCCCAGGGAAGGAGATGCCCAACCCATCCTTAGTCCCATGAAGCGGCTCAGCAACGTGTTTGACCATGTGGTGAACCGCATTGACAAGATAGAGAACCAGCTGGCCATCCTGCAGGACCTGCCGTCTACCAACCAGCTGCTGGAGGGCAGCCAGGGGACTGCCCAACCCATGCAGGACCTGTGGCATCTGATCAAGCTGAGGAAGATGGTGGAGGGCAATGAAGAAGCCACAGCAAAGGTACTTCTCCAACCTGCAGAAGCCCCCCAGCCCCTCCGCTCTGTTCCCAGACACCTTCTCCTCTGTCCCCTTGTGATGGAGTATTCCATTATTCATAATGGAATGAATAATGGGGGTCACAGCCAGACTTTGGAGTCAGGCAGAACCAAAATGTTAATCTTGTTTTTTTTTTTTTTTTTTTTTTTTTTTTTTTTTTTTTTTTTTTT
>PVJA010057248.1:0-10507 GCA_004027025.1 Myocastor coypus
GATTTGTTTTGTTTTTTTTGAGACAGGGTCTCGCTATGCAGTTCAGGCTGGCCTTGAGCTCACTTTTGTAGTCCAGGCTGGTGTTGAACTCACACCAATCCTCCTGCCTCAGCCTGCGGAGTGCTGGGATTATAGGTGTGCACCACCACACCTGACTCTCATTTAAAATACTTGGGATCAGAAGTATTTCAGATTAGGCCGGGCATGGTGGCTCACACAGGTAATCCCAGCACTTAGGAGGTTGAGGCAGGAGGATCAGTATGGGTTCGAGAACAGCCTGGGCTACAAAAGTGAGTTCAAGACCGGCCTGAACTGCATAGTGAGACCCTGTCTCAAAAAGACCAAAAAAAAAAAAAAAGTGTTTCAGATTAGAAGATTTTAGATTATATTTTGGGATGTATACATACATACAGTGGAATATCTTGGGGATGAGATCTAGGTCTAAAAATGAAATTAATTTATGATTCATATACACCTAGTCATATAGGCCAAGGATTTTTTGTTGTTGTTGTTCTTTTTTGAGACAGGATCTTCACTGTGTTCAGGCTGCTCCCTCCCTTTGTAGACCAGGCTGGTCTTGAACTTGAAACAATCCTTGTGCCTCAGCCTCCAGAGTGCTGGCAAAATAGGTGTGTACCACCGTATCTGGTCTATGTGGCAGGCTCAGAGAGCTGGGTGTGGGGGTGGGGCCAGCGAGGCATGTGCTATGGTGAATTGAACCCTGGTCTCTGTGCTTGCCTAAACAGATGCTTAGCCCCCTGAACTATCTTGCCAGCCCTCTCATAGTAGAGTTCAAGCTGGCCTTGAACTCATTATATAGCTCAGGCTGGCAAACTCACAGCAATTTTGCCTCAACTGTGTGCTGTGATTACAGGCTTACACCACCACACTCATGCAGAAGACTGATAGTTCATAGAATAACTACAGAATGGTAAAACTCTAGAGGAAGTTGAATACTAGTCAGAGAAATAAAAGAGAGACTAGGATATAATTGTGGTATGGAGGTAGGGGGAAATTTTTAAGAAGGAAGGAATAGATAATTGTATGAATAGTATCAACCCTTTGGCTAAAAATTTTGTAGGATCAGTTCTAAGAATTGAAAAGTAGGTTGGGAAATATGAGGCTTAGGGCCAAGATATAGCTCAGCAGCATAAGCGCCTGCCCAACAAGCACAAAGTCCTGAGTACAATCCTGGTTCAAAAAACTCAAGAAACCCTAAAGAAACATGAGACTTATTGATGATTTTATCAGAGCAACTACCAAAGGACTGGTGGGAATTGAGCACATTGTATACAGTGAAATAGTAGATGGCAAAGGTAATGAATATATATCCGACAACTCAAGCCTGTGAAGAAATTTACATATAGTGTTTTAGCAATTTATTATCTATTTTGAGAACTTCAGCTCTTTTTTTTTTTTTGTATTTTAGGGAAGGGCCTACAGGGTGTTCAAGGTCTCACTACTAGATCTGGCTCATCATGATCTGTCTGTTTACAGCCTCCCAAGAGCTGAGATTGCAGGCGCGCACCATCATGCCCAGTCTCAATTGCTGTCTCAGTGTGCCCTAGAGGTAGGCTGGCACGCAGGCCCAAGGATGGAACCTGCGGCCCCTGTGCCTGCGTGCAGACACTTTAATCTGCTGAGCTATTTGGCCAGCCCTCAATTCTAATTTTTTTTTTTTTTTTTTTTTTTTTTAGGATTTTGGAATAATACTCCTTACTAAGATGAGAGAAGGGATACTTAGAGATTCAGAGAAGTTAGCCGTGTGTGTGGCTGTCTGCTTAGATACACTCTCCTACACTCTCTGGCCCAGAGAAATCTATTTTTAGAGCTGGGAGTTGAGGAGGACGTGAAGGTTTTGCATTCATCAATTACCTCTGCCTGTGGCTTCTCAAGCCAGGTTTTCTATAGTCTAACTCTTTTCACTTTGGAGCTTGAGATCACGGCAAAAACCAGAAAAATTTCCCTTCCATGTCTCTTCCCCAAGACAAGAAGACTGCTGGTTTATAGGAGCAAGAGTTGGAAAGACTAGGTAAGTAAAAAAGGAGAAAATACCAAATATAATATATCATGACAGATTGGTTGGTTTTTGGAGTCCAACTGGGACAAGAAGAATGGGATGCATGTTGGAGAGGATAGGGGGCCAAAAGAGCTCTCTGGGCCAGGGAGATAGCTTAGCGACATAAGTGCATGCCTGGCAAATGTAAGGTCCTGAGTTTGATCCTCAGTACTAGCAACAACAACCACACAAAGAGTTCTCCTGCATTAACGGTACGGGCAAAGCCTGTGGCAAGTCCTTCAGGTAAAGGAACCCTCCCACTGACAACGGAGCCCTGGCACAATGCATGCATCGCTTCATCATGGTCAGCTTTACTTTGAAATTCATTATATTTGCGGGGCCCGGCGGGATGGCTCAGTGGTCTAAAGCGCCTGCTTTGGAAAGCTTGGGCGGCTTTAGGAACCGCGGTTCGATCTCCAGCACCACATGCTGCGCCAGCCCTGCCTCAGGGTGGGCTGAGCCAGCCATGAAAATGAGTGATAAACAAAGGTTCTGAAACATGAAATTCATTATATTCTAATCCAATCCTTCAGAGCCAGAGGTTACTATGGAGAATGAGTTTCCCCCCTCTCCCCCCTGGATGAGACTTCCTGGTGCTCCTAGGATATGAGCTGGTAAATCTAGAAAAGGTAGCTTAAGGGGAGAGAAGGGCATAGGTAAGCGAAGATTTAAGATAGAAAATTACTATTTATGGATTGTTTTAGAGCTTGCTATATCATGCTAAATAATCTCAAAGTTAGCCGGGTGTTGTGGCACACACCTGTAATCCCAGCACTCAGGAGGCTGAGGCAGGAGGATCGGTGTGAGTTCAAGACCAGCCTGGGCTACAAAACTGAGCTCAAGGCCAGTCTGAACTGCATAGCGAGACCTTGTCTCAAAAAGACAAAAATAAATAAATAAATAAATAAATAAATAATCTCAAAGTCAATTGTCACAATTAACTAACAAAGTATGTTATAAATCACCTTCTACAGATGCTCAGAATAAGTAATTAGTAATAATTTCATTGTCTCTTTTGTCCTCTTGGTGTAGCCATAGTTCCTTCAGGAATAAAAGCACTTCTTTCATCTATTAAACCCTGTCAGTAAATGGCAATAAATCATCATTCACTAGATTCTACAACCTAAACTATATGTTACTGAAGAAATTTTAGCTCCCATGCATCATAATTAGCATCAAATAGCAGTACAAAATTACAGTACAACAAAGAGCTACATAACTAATAACTCTAGCTGAGCTGAACTGTCAGAGTCCCTTCCTGGTTCTTGTCTTGGCCTAAGAAGTCTAAACTTACAATCCTAAAACCATGTTATTGGAATTCCACCAAAATAATTCCAATCTACCACTCCCAGCGCAACCCACAGCTATAACAAAGACACTAAGACATATTATATATATATATATATATATATATATATATATATATATATATATATATATATAATTTTGGGGGAGCCAAGGGGCCCTAAGTCCAGTCATCAAGATGGCTTTCTGGAATCAGGACAGTGACCCAGGCTGCCCTCGGGTTTTATTCATTGGAGAAGTTGGAGTGGCTTGCGAAGGGGAATTGTGGGAAGAAGGTGAGCACTGAAGGGAACTGTGGGAAGAAGGTGAGCAGTATGAGCTGCGCTAGGTAGGAGGCCTGCATTCACCTCTGCCATATTCAGAGATAGGCAAAGGAAGTAATTTACATTATGCTATTGAGATAGTATCTAATATTTTGGGGGTCTGGTGCTTCAGCTCTGATGTGTAATCTTTCAAGTCCCAGGAAGTCATGGCCTCTATCTCGAAGCTCAATCCCAGCTAACACCGTGGAGCATTGGCTCTTTGTCCTGTTATCAGGGAAACATGTGTGCCATCTTCAAAAATTACCACCAGCACCTTGGCTAAACCAATACACACTGCTTAAGGCCAATTGAGAGGATAATGAGAAGTCCTAGCCAGATCTGTACATTTTAATATGAGGAAATAGGGTCAAGCTCAGTCAAAATGGAGGCAGTTGCTCTTCTTTCCAGGAGAGCTCCTCAGGCAGTCCTCCACACTGAACTTCAACTCACTAAACTTAAGGAGAACAAAGAAAAATAAGACAGGTTTTATCTTTTTTTTTTTTTTTTTTTCGGGACCGGTGTTTGAACTCATGACCTTGCTACATAACTAATAACTCTACTAGAGTATTTGCACTTGCTAGAGGTTCTACCTATGTTGCTGAAGGAAGTATTTGTGTCAAGCCTTGGTTTATTTTATTTTTTTATTATTATTATTGTTATTATTATTTTTTTGTCTTTTTGAGACAGGG
Organism: Myocastor coypus; assembly: GCA_004027025.1. NCBI lineage: Eukaryota > Metazoa > Chordata > Mammalia > Rodentia > Myocastoridae > Myocastor > Myocastor coypus. Next base: position 4,356 of record PVJA010057248.1, read on the forward strand.
TCTTGCTGTACAGTTCAGGCTGGCCTTGAGCTCAGTTTTGTAGCCCAGGCTGGTCTCGAACTTGCACTGATCCTCCTGCCTCAGCCTCCTGAGTGCTGGGATTACAGGCATATGCCAAAGCCTTGGTTTAATCAGTGCCAAAAAACTGCACAGTGGGCTGGGAAGATAGCTTGGCAGTCTATGCACCTGTCGAGCAACTGTAAGAACCCAGGTTCCATACCAGGTACAACATGCCATGCTGGCACTGGAACCGGGCATGGTGGTGCATGCCTGTAATCCCAGCACTGAGGAGGCTGTGACAGGAGGATCACCAAGAGTCTGAGCTGCATAGTGAGACCCTGTACCAAAAATACCCTCCCAAAGCAAAAAAACCTACAGTGATTTGAACAAGGAAAGTTTAATATAAAAAGTTAACTATAAGGCCAGGGAGATGGCACAGTAGAATAAGTGCTGGCCTGGCAAGCACAGGGTCTTGAGTTCAATTCCTGATACTGAAAAAAAAAAAAGTTAATTATAGCAGGTGGAGGTTACTGGGAGTAAAGGGAATATTTAAAATACAAGAATGGCAGATATAAGGTATAATGGGTTACTTAGATTTCAGACTCACTGAGGTAATTTCTTTGTGAACTAGTAACAGGGTATTCAAGACTACTCAGTAGTTTAAAAATTACAACCTTAAGCTCACATGTCTGGGAAATTCTCCCTAAGATTGATGAGTTCTTATAACTGCACTTGGTAATAGGACATGGTATTTGTGTGGATCAAAGGCTGATAACCTCAGGATGTGGTGAATTGCATTAACTTAAGTCAAAGTGATTCGTGTTGCTGCATATGTGCCTAAAACAAGCATCCCCTATATAGTGATAATTAAGTTTAGGCCTGACTACCTGTTGAACCATATAGGAATGTAGTTAATGATTTCATTCTGCTAAAAATTGGAGGAAGTTCATTTAGACCTTGTGTTCAATCTGTTGTCTAGTTAATTGGTAAATTGTGCCTGTATGTATTGTAGGTTACAAATGATTAATTTAAAAAATCAGTACGTGCTAAGTAGAAAGTAGTTTCTGTATAAAAACTCAGTTCTTGCCGGGTGTGGTGGCGCATGCCTGTAATCCCAGCACTTGGGAGGCTGAGGCAGGAGGATCGGTGTGAGTTCAAGACCAGCCTGGGCTACAAAACTGAGCTCAAGGCCAGCCTGAACTGTACAGCGAGACCCTGTCTCAAAAAGACAAAAACAAAAACCTCAGTTCTCTGTCACTCAGGATGCTTCTCTGTCTTCTCTTCTGCGTGAGTTGAAGTCAGCAAGACCCCAAGCTCAGTATTAAAGGCTCAATTTATTTATTTTTTAAAATTTATTTATTTATTTATTGTTTCAGAATCTTTATTTGTTTATTCACTCATTTTTATGGCCGGCTCAGCCTGCCCTGAGGGCAGGGCTGGCACAGCATGTGGTGCTGGGGATCGAACCCTGGTCCCTGAAGCCGCCCAAGCTTTCCCAAGCAGGCGCTTTAGACCACTGAGCCATCCCACCGGGCCCCATAAAGGTTCAATTTAAATTTCAATTTGGACTCTGGTCTGGCTTCTGCTTGAGAACCCATAACATAAGGAACAAACACTTCCAGGGTTAACATAGACTGCCCAATCAAGAGCACTTTCCAGAAGAGCTGAGATCTGAGGCTTGGAAAGAGTGTGGCTGACTCTGAGGTGGGAGGTGACCTTACTCAGTGAAGGACCACAGGTAAGTCCCATGGAAAAATCCTTGTGCCATCAAACTGGCCAGGCATGCCCCATCTAGAATTGCCTGACATCAACCATGTGGAACTTGCTGGAAATCTGCCTGCTGCATCTTGCTGGAAATAGGCTTTCTGGAACTTGCTGGAGAGATGCCCTCTAGGGTTCTGGGAAAAATTGTTCACAGGGCAGTATCTCGCTGGAGACATTCCACCACATTAACTGCCCAGAGTGAATGTAGGCTGCTCTGTGATGTACTTTCCAGCCATTTTTTGAATTATTCTGCAATTCTTTCTTTGCTATTTTGGATTCTAAAGAGCACAGGAAATCCAATGATTTCTTTCTTTCTTCTTCTTCTTTTTTTTTTTTTTTTGGCGGGATCAGGGTTCAAACTCACGACCTTGTACTTGACAGGTAGGCACTCGTGGCACCAATGTTTTCTTAACATTTGGTGGCAAAAACTCATCCTGATTTGGGTGCTAGTAGCATTTATGCATTATAGGGATCACGAAATAAAGAGGCAGTGATGGAGCAAATAGACCCTGGAGAAGCCACAGGTGCTGCAGGGCTCTGCTGAATAGGGACACAGGAACTAGGAAGCAGAATCTCTTCTCTTTGGATTGCTTCTCCAGCACATCCCACTGACAAATGCTTAATGTTGTTCTAGTTGATAAATGGGAAATAAAGGGCCCAAGTGTATTTGCACAGAACAAGACAAGAAAAATCTCGAATTTTCTCCCCTACTCATTTTCACGCTCTTCAACAAATGTCTTAGCTGGATGTGATGTCGCATACCTGTTATCTCAGCACTTGGGAGGTGGAGGCAGGAGGATTGATATGAGTTCGAGACCAGCCTGGGCTACAAAAGTGAGCTCAAGGCCAGCCTGAACTGCATAGTGAGACCTTGTCTAATCTGGATATTAACTAGGGGAGTCACTGAAGTCTCCATTTCTGGGCAAAATTCAAGTTCTCTTCCTGAAACTTGAGATTTACACCAATCATAGAATGAGGTCAGACTCCAGGTCAGCATCCACATAAGTGTGTGAATATTAAAAAATAGATCTGTTGATGCCAAGGATGTAGCTTAGCAGCATGATGCCTGCCTGCCAAGCGTGAGGTATTGAGTTGAATCTCAGTACCAAAAGAAAATTGTCTTGCTCTGGTGAGATAGTTCAGTAGACTGAAGTGCCTGCCTAGACAAGCTTAGGCAAGTGCTGGGACTGCAGTTTGATACCTGGCACTACATGCCGCCCTAAAAAAAAAAAAAAGAAAAGAAAAGAAAAAAAAGAAAAAAAATTCTTGTTTGTCCAGAGTACATTTTGATCTTCATGTATTTTGTTTTGGCAATGTTGTAGGTAGTTAAACTAGATAGAAATATTATAGGCAGTGAAATAGGACCAGGCCCTCAAGGATGACAAAGACAAGGTGACTTTACAACTATAGGCAGACACTCCTCTACCATCAGCCAAATTTCAAGACAAGAGTAAACAAACACAGCTACATACTTTCCTAAGGATGGGCAACAGGGATTGATAGTCTAAATAGGTATCAGTCACCTTGAAAGAGCCCAACTGAGTCACTAACCCAACCCCTAATGGGAACAGGCCAGATTTAATCTTTTTTTTTTTTTTTTTTTTTTTTTTTTTTTTTTTTTTTTTTTTTTTTTTTTTTTTTTTTTTTTTTTTTTTTTTTTTTTTTTTTTTTTTTTTTTTTTGTCTTTTTGAGACAGGGTCTCACTATACAGTTCAGGTTGGCCTTGAGCTCACTTTTGTAGCCCAGGCTGATCTTGAACTCACACTGATCCTCCTGCCTCAGCCTCCCAAGTACTGGGATAATAGGCGTGTGCTACCGATACAGGAAGGAAAAACTGATCTGGGGTGGATAACCTCCAATGGGGAACCCCCAAATGATATAGGGAAAACTAATCTCCTATCCTGAAAAGTACCTGGGACTAGTTCATGTTCTCTAAAACCGAAGAATGAATTTTAGGGACAAATGGAGGTAAAGAACAGAACATATTTACTGAGGGAAAGAAAGCTCCTGCCCGAGAGGAATAGGAAGGGGGTCCCAAGTGGGTGTTCCCAGAAACCCAAACCTTCCAGGGAAATTTATAGAGGAAAACCACGTGGTGAGGTGGGTCTAAGGTTGTGGAAAAGACAGGGGAACTCACTTAGGTGGGTATGAGGTAGGACAAAACTCTGGTCAACCAATGAGATTATAAGCACCATTGCTCAGGTAAAAATAGATTCAATCCAGTCTCCTGGTGGGAGTTGGGCTAGTGACTCAATTGAGCTCTTTCAAGGTGACTGCTACCTACTTAGAATATCAATCCCTGTTGCCCATCCCTAGGGAGAATGTAGCTGTAGTTTTTTTACTCTTGTCTTGAGATCTGGCCCACAACTGAGGAGTGTCTGTTTATAGTTGTAAAGTCACCTTGTCTTCCATGTCATCCTTGAGGGCCTGGCCCTATCTAACTGCCTATAATATTTCTATCTAATTCAGCTGCCAAGAAGACCACCACGCCCTGTTTTTTGAATTTAATCAATTTTACCTGATCAATAGTGCTTGTAATCTCATTGGTTGACCATAGTTGTGTCCCTCCTCATGCCCACCTAACCCTGTTCAGATGTTCTCTATCACCTTAGATTGGCCTTACCACATGGTTTTCCTCTATAAAAGTCCCTGAAAACACAGCTTTCCAGGGACCACCCACTCAGGAGCCCCCTCATTTGTCCCTGTCTCGGACAGGAGTTTTCTTTCCCCCCAATAAATCTATTCTGCTCATAGCCTCCATTTGTTCCTAAAATTTATTCTTTGGTTGTAAGAAGCATTATATATGTTACGGTCGGCTCAGCCTGCCTGGGGGGTGGGACTAGCATAGCATGTGGTGCCAGGGATTGAAGCGGTCCCTGTAGTTACTGAAGCTTGCCTAAGCAGGCACTTTAGACAACTGAGATACCTTGCCAGCCCTCATTCTTCAGTTTTAGAGAACATGAACTTGTCTCAGGTACTTTTCAGGTTGGGAGATCATTTTTACCCTATATCATTTTGGAAGTCATTCACCTGGGATCAGTTTTTCTCCCCTGTATCAGTAAGATGGAATAGTACCCAAAATGAAATAAGACATTATGTGGTATAGCATAGATTTTTTTTTTTTTTTCTTAAAGACAAAGATAAAAAATGGTGATGGTTGAGGAGCCTGGGCTATAAAAGTGAGCTCAAGGCTAGCCTGAACTGCATAATGAGACCCTGTCTCAAAAAGATGGAAAAAAAAATCAAAACAATAAAAAATAAAAATATAAAAATAATAGAGGAATGAATTCTAGAAACACTGGAGATTAAGAGTAGGAAGAATTTATTTTAAGAAAGCTGCTGAATAAGAGACAGCAGGGAAAATGGTTGCCCACAGACCCTGCTTCTCAAAAATGCCTTATGAGAATTCAAAATGGGACAGAACTGTAATCAATAGGATCACAAGTATAGCTGCTTATGTAACATTGATGCAATGGAAAAAATCACAGGATGGCTGTGAGATAGGACAAAACTGTGGGGAATCAATAACATTAAAAATACATTCTTGGGGACTGGTGAGATGGCTCAGTGGTCTAAAGCATCTCCTTAAGCAAGCTTAGGCAACCACAAGGACCACAGTTCGATCCCTAGCACCACATGCTGTGCCAGCCCCTCTCCCAGAGCGGGCTGAGCCAGCCATAACATAAAAATAAATAAATAAATAAAAAATACAGTCTTGGAAGCTGGGTGTGGTGGTACACCCCTGTAATCCCAGCACTTGGGAGGCTGAGGCAGGAGGATTGGTGTGAGTTCAAGACCAGTCTGGGCTACAAAAGTGAGCTCAAAGCCGGGCGTGGTGGCGCACGCCTGTAATCCCAGCACTTCGGAGGCTGAGGCAGGAGGATCAGTGCGAGTTCGAGACCAGCCTGGGCTACAAAAGTGAGCTCAAGGCCAGCCTCAACTGCATAGTGAGACCCTGCCTCAAAAAGACAGAAAAAAAAAAAAAAGTGAGCTCAAGGCCAGCCTGAACTGCATAGGCAAGACCCTGTCTCAAAAAGAAAAGAAAAAAGAAAAAGTACAGTTTTATGCCAGCCAAATAACTCTGTGGATTAAAGCACCTACAAGTAGGTGCAGGGGTCAGGGGTTTGAACCCCCACTCTTAGGGTGTACTAAGACAGCAATTGAGACTGGGTGTGGTGGTGCAAGCCTGTAATCCCAGCTCTTGGGAGGCTATAAATAGGCAGATCACTATGAGTCCAATCTAGTAGTGAGACTCTAATAACTCTTCCCTTAAATACCTTTTTTTTTTTTTTTGTGGGACCAGGGTTTAAATTCACAACCTTGTACTTGTTATGCAGGAGCCTGTGCTTCGGGGAGCTATCTCCCCAGCCCTTCTTCCCTAAAATACA
>PVJA010057249.1:0-10514 GCA_004027025.1 Myocastor coypus
TCTTCTTCTTCTTCTTCTTCTTCTTCTTCTTCTTCTTCTTCTTCTTCTTCTTCTTCTTCTTCTTCTTCTTCTTCTTCTTCTTCTTCTTCTTCTTCTTCTTCTTCTGTATTTGGTACAGGGTTTCACTATGCAGCTCAGACTTGTAGTAATCCTCCTGTTTTGAGCCTCCCCAGTGCTGTTTTGAGCCTCCCATAGGTGCGTACCACCATGCCAGGTTTTGGTGGGTAGCATGTCATGCCCAGGGTTCTGGGGCTGGCATGGCATGTGGTACTGGAGATTGAACCTGGGTCCTTGTGATTGATAGGCAAGCACTTACAGCCCTGTCCTATCTCTCCAGCCCTAGGATTTCCTTCTTTTTAAAAATGGAATTGTTTTCTGAAATGCACATGTAGCATATTTCCTTTTCCATTTATCCACTGAAGAATATTGAAGTTGATTCTATATCTTTGTTATTGCAAATAATGCAGCAATGACTTGGAGTTCATGTTTACGAATAACTTGTCTTTTGTTATTCAACATTGTATATTTTTATATCTGTAGAATTGATATCTTAGTGGTTTGTATTTTAGATATGAAACACTTTTTTTTTTTTTTTTGTGGAACCAGGGATCATACTCACGCCCTTGCACTTGCCAGGTAAGCACTCTACTGAGCTATCTTCGCAGCTCCAAACATATTATATTTAAAAAAATATTTTTGTATTTAAGTTTTTAATTTATTGGTAGGGTTTTAAGGAAGCATTAAAGTTCTTACATGAGAGTTATGTATATATAATTTATGTAAAAGATGATCAAGAAGTGAGTTTTTGAGTAAATTTTACAGTGTATATTTGAAGTTTCTAAGATGGTATAAGGAAATGTATACAGATAGTAAAATAGCTATTGAATTAAAGTAGATTAACATATCTATCCTCTCATATGTTTTTTTTTTTGGTGTGTGAGAATAGCTAATATTTAATGTTATAACCCAAATCACTAATACAACATAGTATTAATTTTGTCCTTGTGTACATTCAATGTCTAGACTTGAGTGGATAAACAAAAACCCTTCTACTCCTTAGATCCTGAACTGATTTTGTTTTGTTCTGTTTTAGATTATTTTAAAGAATGTGTTTAGTGCAGGATCTACAGAATCTCACTATGTAGATCAGACTTGTAGTGATTCTCCTGTTTTTGGCCTCCCAAGCCCTGGGATTACAGACACTCGTCACCATGCCTAGTCTCAATTGCTGCCTCAGTGCCCCTCAGGGGTGAGGCTGGTACGGAGGCCGAGGATTGAACCCCAGCCTCTGCGCTGTACCTAAGCAGGCACTTCAGTCCACTGAGCTATCTGGCCGGCACTGAACTGATTTTATAATGTACCCAAGACTCATAAACGCAAATGCTTTCTCTGTAACATACTCTTTGATGCCAGTGTTACACTTATATACATATTTATATACATATTTTATCTTATATTTGTGAAGTAACTTCCTTAAAGTCTCTTCTAATTTAGCTGTAATGAATCTGATCAAGTTTCTCCAATCAATCTCGGTTCTTTCTTTTCTTTTCTTTCTTTCTTTTTTTTTTTTTTTTTTTTTTTTTTTTTTTTTTTTTTTTTTTTTTTTTTTTTTTTTTTTTTTTTTTTTTTTTTTTTTTTTTTTTTTTTTTTTTTTTTTTTTTTTTTTTTTTTTTTTTTGTCTTGAGTGTTTCATTGAAAGACAGAGCTATTTGATTTATTTAATTTGTTCCAGCTGTTGTCAACCTGCCACTACCAATGGGCCTGTTGTGGTCATGTAAGCAGCAGTGTTCTCTTTCAGATGCTGTCGGTATTGTTCTTTACTATTGGTCATGAAGGACTGTATTTCATTGGGTGATGAAGATTTCCTCATCTGAAGTACATTCAGACTCATCAAGGAGTTCAACCAAGCTCTTGGCACCCTTTCTGGAATTAGGAGCAAATGATGTCCCTGTAGGTTCTGTAGACTGGGCCACATCTTTCCTCCCCTCAAACCCAAGCCACGGCTGCCTACGCTCACCAGCACTGGACCAGCTTTCTACATGTGCATCAGGTTGCGCCACAGTAAGGCACTGTGTGCAGTGTTTCCTGAGGTCTCTTGATAGCCTGGATCTCTCAGACAGCTTCTGAGCTTCTGGATATGTTCATCACATGTGAACATCTTCCTTCTCTTTGTTTTCTGTTTATTGTTTCCTTCTGTGTTGTCCTCTTCAGAATTTTCCTGACATTGAGCACAACTATCACCATCGTCTTCTTTGTCTTTACAGAGATGAACTCAGGGGTCATCAGCATGTTCATCATGGTTCCTACTGCCTTTGGAGCAGGCTGCATCCAAGCCCTCCTGAGAGCTTGCTTTGTGCCCTTCTATGCTGGATGAGTATCCACAGTCACAACCAATACATTATGGAAACACATCTTTATTTTAGGGGACTTTAAAGATTGCCACTGCCAGGGCAGGTGCGTGATGTGTTTTCATGGGTAACAATGGCTTCTACACGCCTACTCCTATCTTTGGTGCTGTCACAGGCTTTGCAGCTGTTTTCTACAAAGCCTGTTTTCTCCTCTTGGCTTACTTCCTTTTCTTCTTGCTGTTTGTAAGAGAATAGGAATATCTCACATACATTTTATTTTTTCTTCTATCCTTCCTTTTTTGGGCATTTCTTCAATGTTGGTTCTTCAATGCCCTCAGTTGGCATATTTGTGGAAGAATCTCCTACCACATTTATTCAATGAACAAAAATGCTGATTAAGTATTCCCTCAGATGTCAGATATTGTGCTTGGCACTAGAGACCTAAGGATGAATTCAGTGGATACTTTATTTCAAGCTACTCAAAATTTCCCTATAAAGTAAAAAGAGAGAGAAAAGAATAAAATACATAGGAACTCCAGAGTCGTCAAATGCTTTGTTAGCTGAGAGCATGGTGGTGGGGATGATTCAATTATACCACAGGACAAGAAGGTTAGAGGAGGCTTCTTGGAGAAAGGACTGTTTGAATTACAGACTGAAGAACAAATGCTAGTGATCAATGAATATTGGTGGACAGTGCTTATAAGGAACAGTTGGCTTAGGCTCTGGAATTGTTCTTGAGATTAGACTATCATTTTTTTGTTTTGTTTTGTTTTGTTTTTTCCTGATAGAATGTGCAAATTGAAGAGAAAAAAAGAATGGATAAAGACTTGCGCACTGACCCCCAAAGCTAGGAAGAATTGATCCCTCACAGTCTTCAATTACTTCAAAGGAAATCAAAGGAGAAGATTATCAATAGCATTACTTCCTTGAATTTTTTCTTTTCACTTCGCTATAGCAACATGCTCCACGAGAGCCTCTCAGTGGTGTAGGAGACTGTCAGTTGCTTGTTATGACTGAAATGGAAGGGCTGGAAGCATTTTTTGAGGTATCCAAGTGCACAAGGTGCAACTATTAGGTAATGAGCTGGAATTTTAACAGTCCTGAACACATACATCTTAATGAGCATGGTCCCCCAGGGAGGAGATCAGCCACTTATCCCAGTGATTTTACCATTACTGGAAACATTCTGAGAATTTGCATCTCTCTGGAAATTGTCTTCAAACCTATAGCACATTCTTTGGAATTGTCTTGATGATAGTAAATCTTAGTCCTTTGAGTCTGAAGTTTTACTTATATGTAACAGGTAATTTTCTAGGCCATTCCAGCATGAGGTTATAGTCAAAGGATAAAACATTGACATAAGCCCATTACTTCACAGCTCAAACTTACCAGCTGCTTTGTTAGGGTTCTGCTCCACCTCGTTCTGCCCCCAGGTGTGGATTTGGTGAGTGGGGAAGACCCCTGGCAAAGAGAGAGGAGAAAGTGAAGGTTTTATTTTATGTTTCACAAATGGGTATATTTTTTCTATAACTCTTCAACTGGCTGGCAGTAGAAATGGGTCCAGTGTGTGAGAATTGCACTGAACAAATCTGTGTGGGAGACATCCTGTGGTAACTTTCTCCTAAAGGCTCCCATCATTTCCTTCCCTCCTCCATGCTGTCCTCATTCTTCTGCTAAGAGGTGCAGTCTGTACCATGTGCGATTCATCATGCACTTTTCATAGAACAGAAGAGTGAGGTCCACCAGTTCTCAGCCCAGCAAAGTGATAAATGTTTGTGGAGAAAGAAATCTTAATTGCCCTGATTTGGTCACTATACATAGCATACATACTGAATTACCACATTGGGCTTCGTATATAGGTGTAATTAGCAGGTCCACAAGAAGAAAAGTGGTTTATACCCTACATCTGAGAAAATTTGGCCTGGCCTGTAACCACTTTTACTAATAGAATATAGCCAAAATGACATAAAGCAATCATGTGCTTAGTCTTTAAGAGGACTAGAAGCTTTCACTTACTACATCTTGAAAGATGCTTCCCACTTGCTCCTGGAATGCTTTGCCTAGGCACCCAGCCACTGAACTACAAGAAGAGGCCACCAAAAGCTACTCCGGCTAACCATCCCTAGCTGAGCTACCAGACTGCAGCCCGTGTCCTTGTATCCAAGTGAGGGCATCGTCTTGGAACCCAATCCAGGGAGCTTTTGGATAACTCCTGCATGACAGAATCATGGCGCAGAGACTAGTAAGCCCAAGAAGCCATGAGATGAATTATGGCGTTAATTAGTGAAGTTTGGGGGTAGCTTATTATTGCAACATTAGAGACCCAGAAGCCCTGTGCTTTGTTACACCGGGACCATCCCGACCTCACTGCTACCTAAGTGTCACTCTCCTCAGCAGTGACATTTGCAAGTCACCTCTCCTAACCAGCTTCGCCCTCTCACATAACGGCCAGATAGGACAATTTTACATTTTTTCCTTTTTCTTCTTGCTGTGTAGCTGAACCTCATCTGGTGGGAGGAAGTCATCTACCGTCCACACTAAAAGAGACTGAATTTTGTGAGAGTTGAAGTCCTCTTCCGCTTCACCTATTACACATTTCTTATTAGTCACATCTTCTCTATTGTAGCCTGCTGTTTATCTCAGAATTCGACCAGATGATCCACCGTAATTTTAGAAAAAAAAAAACTATTGAAATAATGCGCACATATGAAATGCTTTACAAAAGTCCTTTATTAGGCACATGTTTTATCTTCAGTGGCCAACCCAAGATAGAATTTTTTGGAAGCCTCAAGTCTTGTCTCAAAGTATTTAAACATTTTTGTAATCTACTTCCTTACAAAAATCTTGTAGATATAAAAAATAATCTTGGAGTGAAGTAACAGTCTCAAAAGAAGAGTGATGTTTCTCATTCTTAGAAGCATATTTGTTCATTTACATATTATTATTAATGTTTAGTCATTCATAAAGGTAACACTTACCGTGCAACTGTAAAGTGGCCAGTGCTCTTGTGGGCACTAGGAGCTGCTTCTTCTGTCACTTTATGTCCTCCTTGCTCCGTACGCACCACCCCAGGTATGTGCACTGAAGTTGATAAAGTTGAAAATGTGATGAAGCAGTTGTGAAATCCCTCCCAAGGCCAAACCAATGGTTTTATTAATGGCTACCATTTGCTCAGATTTATTATGTGTTCTAGTTTTCTACTGTTGTATTAAAGAATTGTCCTCAAGCTACACAGTATGAAATTACTTCATTTAGTGGGTCATAATAAAAATTTGTTGTTAGTCTGATGATCCTTTACATAGAAGACCCAATAAACTGCCAAAAGACTCATCAAACATAAAAATTAGTAGTGTTCATGTACACTAATAATGAACTCTCTAGGAAAGAAATCAGAAAAACCATCTCATTTGCAACAGTTTCAACATGATTTTATACCTAGGAATTAACCTAAGGAAGTGAAAGATGTTTTTAATGAAAACTATTGCATTATGAAAAAAGAGGTTGAAGAGGATTTCAGGAAGTGGAAAGATGTTTTCTGCTTCTGGATTGGCAGAAATAATATTGTCAAAATGACTATATTACCAAGAATAATTTGTAGCTTCACCCAAAATTCCAACAATATAGTTTATAGAGCTAGATAAAAAGAAAATTCAAAAATTTATATGGAACCAGGACAGAAACAGAACAGTGGAAACAATCCTGAGCAAAAAGAGCTAAACAGAAGGCATCACATTTCTCAACTGCAAGTTATCTTACAGAAACATAATCATTTAAAGAAGAACACTACTGGCAAAAACAAACGTGTGGGTCAATGTCATAAAGTTAAGGATGCAGAAGCAACCCTAGGGGCCTTCAGCCATCTGATCTACAAAGGGGCCCAAAGCGCAGACTGGAGGCCTCTTTTTACAAATGGTGCAGAGCCCAGTGGCTGGGGTTCGATCCCTGGTGTGCTGGGCCAGGCCTGCCCCGGGATGCATTGAGATAGTGATTGAGACTAGGTGTGGTGGAGCGCACCTGTAATCCCAGTGCTTGGGAAGCTGAAAACAGGAGAAACACTATGAGTCATATCTCCATAGTGAGACCCTGGAGATCCTGTCCTAAATACACACACATGAAAAATGATAAAATAGAATTAAAATTTAAAAAGACCAAAAAGAAAAAAAAAAAGCAGTTTAGGACTCAATATCAACATTCAAAACTGCAGTCCTAATGCAGTACATACACTTCTACAAATGATAATAGGAAAATGGTCATTCACAGGCAGAAGAATTAGTTGAGACCCATAATTCTCATGCTGTACTAAAATAAAAATAATCAAAGACCTAGATATTAAAATAAAAATGCTGAATCTGCTGGAAGATCAAATAGGTAGAACTCTTGAAGACACAGGGTATAAGCTAGGACTCTGGCCCCAAAAATAAAACCACCAAGTGATACATAGACCTATGTCAAATGAGAAATCTTTTGTACAGCAAAGGAAAAAAATCAACAGTGAAAAGCAGCCTATGGAATGAAAAAAAATATGCCAGCTTCTCCTCAGACAGAAAACTAGTATTTAGAATATTTATAAAACTGAAACAAATTAGGACCCCAAAACAAAAAGAAAACCTAATAAAGAGAAGCAATTGTAATGAAGAGCCACTCCTCAAAAGTAGCAGTATAAATAGCCAATGGGTACATGAAAACTTGCTTGGCAGCATTGACCACTCGAGAAATGCAAATCAAAATGAGACTCTATGCTTCTCCAGAAAGAATGACCATCATCGAGATCTCAAAAAACAACAAATACTAGGGAGGCTGTGGTGAACAAGGCGCCATGGCACACCACTGGCACGAATGTAAACTAGTATAACCACTATGGAAATCAGTATGGAGGTTGATTTTCTTTGTCCTAGCTCTACTTCTTCTGGGTTTCTTTCCCAAAGATTTAAAAACATCATGCTAGGGACCCAGCAGGATGGCTCAGTGGTCTAAAGTGCCTGCTTAGGAAAGCTTGGGCGGCTTCAGGGACCGCAGTTCAATCCCCGGCACCACCAGGGCAGGCTGAGCTGGCCATAAAAATAAATAAATAAACAAAAGTTCTGAAACAAGAAAAAAAGATCATGCTAAATCACATTACAGTGATACACGGATGCTTATGTTTATAGCAGCAGAATCCTAATAGCTAAATTTTTTAAGCAGCTTTTATAACCATTAAAAGATGAATGAACAAATTCTATACATACATCATGGAGTACTATTCAGCTATAGTGGAGGATAAAATTGATTGGTTTGTAGAAAAACGGATGGACCTTGAAATCATAATGCTAAGTGAAGTAAGTCAGACACACAAGGTTAGATTAAGTCAAAGTATAAACAATATAAGACCAAAATAAAAGATGATAGGAATTAGAGATAGACTGTACGGACATGGGAAACACGTTCAGTAGGGAATGGAGAAGAAGAGAAAGTAAAAAGGATTAAAGTCTGAGATGTATTTGTACCAATTCCCTCTGATACAGGCACTCACCATATATGCATTGCAATCATATGTTAATTACAAAGGAGAAAACACACAAAAACACAGATAGGATTCTGCCTGTTTCAGTACAGCACCAGGAAGACAGGGAATAGTAAGTGGAGGTGGGAGGTTGGCTCCTAAGGTGATTCCTGTAACTGCTCATAAAGAAGGACCTTGTCAAAGCATTGGCTATATAATAAAACCATTTTTGAACCTGGGCCAGAGAGAGGGTTTGAGGCTCGAAAGAAGAATGTTGGCAGTGAAAATATAAAGTAGCTCCGTCTCAGGGTGTACGTGAGCCATAGCTGGTAACCCAGACTGGGATATTGATTTCTTCAGGGCAAATGAAAGAAGACAAGCTATGCCAATTTGCTTTTTTTCTTTTCTTTCTTTAACCTAAAAAAAATAGTGGCTGGTCTCTGGAATGTCCCTAACAATCCCACATTCATGAAGTGGCTCAAAGCAGCAGGACTCATGTTTGGAATGGAAAGACTGGGATGGAAGGAAAGGAAAGTGAAATTTCTCTTTGGAGGTTGGAAGTCTCTCCTTAGCTTCTGACTCTGAGTTGCTTGAGGAGCTTGAAGGGAATTTCCACAGTTAGCACACTTCCTGTGGCAGCTGCCAGAACCCAAAGCATGTTGTGTGGGGTTTAAAAGTGCTCCCATTCCTCAGCATTATAATAGATGTTATCATGGGGCTGGATGCTGGCCCTGCAGGGCGGCTCACCTTGAAAGGTTTACCAGGCTCTTGTTTCCTGACTGAGTGTTTGGTTGATGTTATCTTCTCTGATTCATATCCTATTGGAAATGGTGTGAAACAGGGCCCTGGAGTAGATCTGGTTTGAGTCACTCTGGCTTCTGCAGCCATGTTTGACAGGCAACAGGGTTCCTGCCTGCTGTTTTCAAGAGAGAAGTCTTCATTCCAGGGGAGATTTTTTCCCCTCCAAGTGCTAAAGCATTTACCGACTGTATTGGCTGACAATGCTATGCGCACACAGAACGGTTCTTCTCGGCTTGCTTCATGCACTCCTCTACTCAGATGCTTGGATACGCCAGTTGTACACCAAGCATTAAGGAGACAGCTGTGCACAGATAGACTTGATTCCTCCTATAGTGAAGATTACAATGTGTGTGTGTGTGTGTGTGTGTGTGTGCATGCATATATGTGTGTATTTGTATGTATGCCACATACGTTGAACAAACCACAAAAACTAATTTAAATAACTGATTATAAATGAAACACCTAAGGTGCTAAGAGGAAGTGAGTGAGGATTTGACTTAGATCAAGGGGCTCAGGTGCCATAAAAGAGACATTGAAACAGAAGTGTGGGTGTGGATGGGCAATATCCAGAAGAAGATCTGGGGAAACTGCATTCCATGCAGAAACAGGAAACAGCAGGGAGGATGCAGGGAACCCAGAGGGGACGTGAGGCAGAGAAAGCCAGACAGTACAGGACCTGAAGGCCAAGAACAGGATTCTGTTTTGAAATTTCCTTCTAATCTATTTGTGTCAAACCATAGTCAACTCAACTGGAACTCAAGACCTGTTAGTCATTGAGCTAATTAGATCCTGAAACAGATAGGTTTGTTTGGTCCATTGCTTTTAATATTTGTGCCACACTGTACTAAAGGGAGAGTTGGTGAGTCAATACTAAGGAACTAACCTAGGAGAAAAATGAAGTTCAAATGTTCATACGTTGTTCTACTGATTTTTTTCAACATTATTATCCATTTACACTGAATTCATTTGCTATATAAGGAGATGTGAGGCACATCCTTTCTGTCTTGGAACTTATGGCTTAGTAGAAGAGCCAAACCTGTGAATCACCCAAAAAACCCACAGAATTAAATATCACCTGATCAGGTTCACAGATGTATTCTCTAGAGCCACAGAGCTCCCCGGTCATTATCTTTTAATTTTGCGGTTTTCATATTGATCATAACCTAAAGGGCATTTTACTGGCTCTAAAGGAAAACATTCCCTTATTTGCAGTAATCACTTAAAATTAAAAGACATCACATGGAATGAGACTTTTGGCTCCTGAAGTCAATGTGTATCAACCTGTGGATGTGGAGACTTGAGAGGTCACAGAATTTATGAGACTTTCATTTCCCTTAAAATGCATCTTTAGATCACCAACTTTGAGAAAGTAGAGTGGTACCTCAGTTAATAAACTTCGTTTGTTTCTGATTTTGGAACAGATGGTCCTGGTCACGCTTTTCCTCTGGTGCAGTCTGCAAACAAAAATTAAATGTTGCCAAATATTTCTGTTTGCCAACTAAATCGTTTGCACATAAGAGTGTTTCAGAACTGAGGTACCAGTGTAATTGGTTCCAATGGATCAGTATCATAGATGGAAAGCAAGGCCTATGAAGGATAAGAAGACAGTTCCTGCCCTTTGTAAGGTCCCTTGCATTGATTAAAGTATATAATTACCAACGTTCTTTTTCTTTCTTTATCTCACGGCTTTCTTATAAATATCCATGACCTGTACATGGTAGATGATATTAGTATTCTTGTCACAAAGATGAAGAATTTGAAATTTGTAGCTCTTAATGCTAATACATATGAAAATATTCTGATTCTCAGTCCAGGGCGCATCTGCTAGTCCCAACCTGCTTAAATTTTTTTTTTTTTTTTTTTTTTTTTTTTTTTTTTTTTTTTTG
>PVJA010057250.1:0-10512 GCA_004027025.1 Myocastor coypus
GGAGAGAGGGAGAGAGGGAGAGAGGGAGAGAGGGAGAGGGAGAGGGAGAGAGAGACAGAGAGAGAGAGAGAGAGAGAGAGAGAGAGAAAATGAAGCACGGTCGGCGCAGCCTGTGAGCGCCGTCTCGGGTGGGTGGGAAGCAGGATTCGGGCGCCCAGGCAGCGGGCGGGCGGTGCTCCGGGTGCTCGTTCCTAGAGGCTGGGGCGGCTGGGGGCGCCGGCGGCTCCTGCCGCGCAGGGCGGGGAGGACGCAAGGGGAGGGTGCAGAGTGCCCGCGGAGCCACCGCCTCTCCCTGGCCGGGCCCGGCGGGCGCTGGGAGCTTGAGGGTGCAGGCTGCTCTCTCTGTAGCGGGGGCAAGCGGGGGCCAGGGTGCGGGCGGCTAAAATGAGTGAAAGGAGAAGATCTGCAGTCGCCCTGAGCTCCCGAGCACATGCCTTCTCCGTTGAAGCCTTGATCGGCTCAAATAAAAAGCGAAAACTGCGAGACTGGGAGGAGAAGGGGCTGGACCTGTCCATGGAGGCGCTGAGCCCTGCAGGCCCACTCGGAGACGCGGAAGAGGCGGCAGCGCACGGCCTGGAGCCCCACCCGGGTGAGTGCCTGGGCCAGGGCTGCGGGAGGAGGACGGAGCGGGGAGCCAACAGGCGTCCGCGGGCGTGGAGCAAGGCCCGGCCGCGCACTCTCTTCTTTGCTCCCATGCGAGTTTTTTTTCTTGGCACAACTGCCTAGAGCTTCCCTAAACTCGCCGTAACCAATTTGGGGATCTGCCTAGAGCCTCGCACTTCCTTCGCCAACCTCAGGGGAGGAGGCCTACTTGCTCGCACCTCTTTTTCTCCCCGGAGCTGAGCGCAGTGTTGGGGTGCCCGGAGCTGAAGGGCTGTAGGCCCCGGGCTCGCGACCGGCAGCAACCGCGAGAGAACTGGCACTTGCTTCTGAGAGCTGGAGAGGACATGGGGTAGCATTCTCGGAAGCCCTACTGAGTCTAGAGAAACCCCCAGTTTGTCTCTTTTATCCTTCAGTCTAGGCTCTCTTCTCCCAACTAATTCTTGGATGATGGAGTGTAATTCTGTTTCTACCTGGTTGGAACAAGGACCTATATGAGACCTGTTGCCCCGCACTCTAGGTCACTGTTGTTTATTCAGGGTGAGGGAATGGGGTCAGTTAAACTCGTGTCGTGATCCATGTGTATTCTGTGCATGTAATGTGCGCAGAGCACTTAGAGCGTAGGACAAAAGTCGCTGTCTCTGTTTTAACAGAACCTCGGGAGCGGTGGGGTAAGGTTTGTGTTAAGCGCCAAGATTTCAACTGTGTAAAAACAGCTCAGGGGGGACAGCTGTTGTCAGAAGAACCTGGTGCGGCACGCATAGGAGCACAGTGCTTGCTCTCGAAGCTTGGTTTAAAGGCTTTAGAAATTTTCCAGCTCTGACTTTTGAAGCCCCACTGGAGGTGTTTCTGCTGACCAGCCAGGGCCAGGGACAAGAACGGGGCCCAAGCACTGGCAAAAGTCAGGGGTGGAGGCAGCGGACAGGTGGGAGTGCCACAAGTTTAGGAGCTTGGGGATCCCAGCTGGAAAGTTGGCCAAACCCGAGCAGAGACAGCTGTCGCTTACATTTTCTCTTTAGGCAGTGACAGTTCAATTTCCACGCTCCTGAGGCTAATAATAACTAATAATAACGCGATTAGCAAGTGACCTGCAGAGAAGAGTTTTATGAATTCTCTGTGTTCTTGTGGCCCGTTACGGAATTTGAGTTTAGTGCTGGGGAATTATTTTTATTAGTCGATGAAAAGAAAATTAAGAGGAGATTTATTTTGTCTGCCCAGGTCCTTTTCTGTGTTTGGATGTGGGTGCAGGTCCACCCGGACCCCTTTGCGAGCAACCCAGGAAAAAATGCAGGGCTGAGGCTTTTCCTCCGTGTTGGCTCGCTGTTTCCTCACCTGTTTTACCTGTTGTCAAACGTCTCACTAGGGCCTCCCTTCAGTTAATGGAAGCGTCTGTAGGCCTGCTGACAGGGCTTGTGACTTAGGCGGTTCTTTTTATCTTAGTTTCCGGACAGTGGGAAGAGCAGAAATGACTTAACTGCACATGGCCGGCGCTCGGTCCACTAGAACTTTTCTTTTGGGAGGCCTCAGGCTGCTGCGACCCTCTCTAGGGTCCCATGTTCAAAAAAGTTCATCCAAAACACGGAGTCAGCTCATTTTTCTTTCTGGTCGAGAAGTGTGGAGAGAAAAGAGAGTATCAGGGCAGAGACAGACCTTTCCAGGGGTATGACAATGGGGAAATGGTCTTCAAAATTCTATTCCCTGTCTCTTGTGGGATAGAAAACCTAACAGAACTCATTTTATGTAACAGAAACCAATTGATCATTTCTTAGAATTTCTTTTAAAAAGATAGGCTTTTGGGATGAACAAAACAAAATACATTTGTGGGAGGTTTCTGGAGAAGAAACTGCCAAAGCACTGGAAGGCTTTCCACAGACTTCCTAGATCGGGTCCTGACAGAGCCCTGATGGTGGCAGAAGCTTTCTTACCATCTGGAAGTAGGACAAGCAAAGAGCATTGAGAAAAAGTCTCTGTGACCTGCACACAACAGAGCAGAGGAGGCAAAGCTGCAGGCTGTGGTCCCTGGCTGGAACAGGATTTGCGAGGAGGGAGTGGGGGCCCTTTTAGACACTTTTACTTTCCCCTCGAGTATATATCATCCTAATGAAGGCATAGGGCCACATTCATTAAAGACGTGTGTACGTGAGGAGTAAGGCAGGTGACCCATTTGGCCTATGGCAGCCTCTCTGTGGGGCTCGGCCTCACAATTCTGCTTAATCTGTCTTCTCTGGGTTAAGGTTGCTTGGTGGCTTACCCGCCTTCCGCCCATAACATGGCAGGGCTAAGAAACAAAACAAACCAAAACACACAAGTAAAATTTGCATGGAGCTGCAGTAATGACCCCCCCCCCCAAGAAGCACAGTTAGGAAAGCCTTAGCTGCCCACCTGTGCATAGCAGGCAGAGCAGCTGTATTTGTTACCCTGACATTCATCTACTGACTGTCACTGCCATTTCCTGTCTGCTACACTCAACCTAAAAACCCAGGGATCCTCATACAACCTAAGGCTCAGATACCAATGTCTAATATTAATCCAAAGACGCAGCCTTTTGATTTTTCACAGCATGTTTTTCCTTTTGCATCCGGGCAGAGCTGGCGTTAGCTGGCACCTGAATGCCCACAACGAGGGCAGCAACCTACAGTGGGGGACCATCCCGGCCTGCGCGCTGTAGGCACTCGCCCGTCAGAGGTCACAGTATGTATTTCAAAAATTTTCACTGAGCCTGGAGGCCCCGAAAAAAAAAAAAAAGAAAGAAAGAAAAAAACCAGAAGGCCTGCCGAGCTTTGCGATTTGGAGAGGACTCGCGAGGTACTGTCACAGTCCTGTCCCTGTCCACAAGCGCTTTCTTTTGGAAAAACCGCTAGGAATCAGCTAACACAGGCTGGAGAGAGTCTTCAGGCTGCTTTCCAAAGAACCTGCGTGACTGGCCTGCTTGCCCCTTCGTCTCCTTAAGCGGCAACAGGAAACTTTCTAGCCAGCATAGGCCGGAACAGCTGCCACGGCTGAGGCTTGGGAAGTGTATTTTGAGCGCGCGGCGGCGCCATTTGCGCTAGGACCCCAGCCCTAGCTCCTCAGGCTCCTCCAGCTCTGGCTTGGGCATTTCCCGCCCGAATCCCGAGCGGAGTGCAGCCTAGACCCGGTCTCCTGCAGAGCGATCTAATTCAAACCTTCTGCGGAGGGTTTTCCTCTTCAGAGCTTGAAGGACTGGGCCTTGCAGCCAGGGCGCTGAGGAGCCATGGGGAGGTGGCAGCGCATGCGGGTGGGCGCGCTCAGACCAGCTCTCGAGGGCCCGCGGCCGGCGGCCCCGCGCCCGCAGCCCCTGCGTCCTAGGTCGCACCCTCCTGCCCCAGCCCTAAGCGACGGCTGCCCCGAGCACTTTCCTTTTTTCAGTTAGGAAGATCTGTCACAAGACTTAATCCTTCAGTTTATTGTTGGTTTAGTCTTAGTAAAACTAAGGTTTTAATCCTGACTTTATCTCTTTGCACTTCCACTTCCAATAGCGACATGGAGTGAAACGGAGGAAGTAACTTTTTACTGACGCGAAAGTAACGAATAAGGAGTTGGAACTCAGCAGAGAAAAGGGGCTTGGGCCAGGGCAAGCCCCTCGCCTGCCAGCCTGCTCCAAAGGCAGGGACTGAGGCGGGGGAGTACTAAACCCCGGGCTTGCGGGATGGAGGCCGGGGCCAGAAAGCCTCGTGGCCGCGGCGCCCCGGCTCCTGGGCGGCCGAGCCTGCGGCCCGCTGGACGGCAGCAAGGTTTCCGCCTCGTGGTTCATCGTCACAGGGTGAGAACGCGGGAGGACTCGAGCCATTCATTTTCAGTCGCAGCGGCAGATGCCCCGAGGGCGCTCGGGTGGGAGAGCACCCCGGAGGCTCCCGGGAAGGTCACGGGGACTCCCCGTGCAGACTGGGGCCCTGGAGAGGTGGCACAACGGAAGTCAGTAGAAAAGGGGAGTAATCTTTACGGCTGCGTCTAGGACAAAGGGACCCCGAGGGCAGGGGAAGACTTAGATGAGCAGCATTTGGGCGGTGTTGCGATTTCTTAGAATGAGCCCCTTCCTCGCGCTCCCATCCTGTCCCTGTACTTCACAGACGCGGGAAGGAAGTGGGCTGTCTCTTCCTTCGTTGCTGCCAAGTTCAGGGAGACTCTCATTCGCCCCGCGTCTGCGAGGACCCACCCCCACCGCAAATTACCCCCGCGGTGGGCGGCTAAGGCTTTCCTAGGCAGCACAGCCTCAGGGCGCAGCAGTCCTGAATTCGGGACTTTCACGCCCCTCCAAACTATTTCTTGTCAGACACTATATTTGGCTTTCCAGCTGGCCACTTCACGTTGACTAATTTTATAGATGAAATTCTCAGAAAAGTTCACGAGGAGACACTTATGCGGAGAGGAAGGAAGAGTTAAATTTCTTGAAGTGGAGTCGGGACTGAAATTAGATCGAAACGTATCTGTTGTCGTTTTCCTAGGCACCTCCACATCCCTATGCTAATTATTGCAAATGATATATTTTGTGATCATGAAAAAGTTATCTGAACACGTTTTTACTACATACATAGAACATATGCGGAGCGAGTGAAGAATATCATTAAGTGCTTAATCTGTGGGTAATAACTAAAAATACTGCATATTGGTGGTTTGTGTTCCTTATTTATCTGCATAATGTCTTTTGCCTGTGTGGACACGAATCTAATGGGAGCAAGTAACTCATCATTAATCCTTCATATTGAGCAACAAGAAGAGGAAGACAAATATGATTTGGCTCAGGAAACTCAAATATTGTGTTCACTCACGGCTCTCCTATGGCATGCATTGGTGTTATTCAGGGCCACAGCATTCCAGGTATAACACAATCGTTCTATTGGCAAAATTACAACATCATAAAATGATAGAATTCTTTTGAGATAACACTTATGGACTCTGGACAAAGTTTCTTACTCTGAGGAGAAAACAAAATCACTGGTTAAATCTGTGGATGAATTCTTACTCAGATTAAACTAAAAAGGAAAGAAAAAAAGGAAAGAAAGAAAGAAAGGGAAAAAAAAGAAAGAAAGAAAAAGCAAGGCTGACCTGTGTAAATTCCACAAGGACGTGGGGCAGATTCACATGTCACTTCCTTTTCTCCTTTATGAAAATGCAGAAATCCAGGAGACGGTTGTTCTGGTAGTGTAGCTGGAAATTGATTTTAGTCTCACAAGGTTAAACGGTTCAACAGTTTAATAGTTCAATATTTGAACAATTCTTCCATCTGAGGTTAAAGTTTTGATCATTTGGAATATTTTTCATACACACACACACACACAAACACACGCACAAAAGAACAGTAGAGGACTGATGGAATATGGACCACTTTTTTTTTTCTTTTTCTTCAATGTGGTTTATTTTAGCTTTGCATTTTCTGGTTTTTAGTAAGCCTCCAATTTTATATGTGCAGGACTGAAATACTCAGGGGTCTGTGCTGGGAACAGCAATTAGCAAATTTATAAATCAAGGTCTGTTTACACGTCTTTGGGGGAAGTATAATCATTAGTTAATTTAAGTGACAGCGTTGCTGTGAGTGTCCAGGTGGAAAATGAGTCTTGATAGGGAGAACCCGCTGAGAAATTAGAAGAGGTGGGGGATTTTAAGCAACTGGAGAGGACTAATCAACCTTTATTCAGAGCCATTAAAGGCTTCACTTTGGGGTGGAAGATGTCATTAACCACAAGTTGTGATGGTCTTTGATACCAGAAATGTAAACAGGTCTTGAGATCAGTATTTTCTTTTCTGTACTTAAAGAAACCTAGTCCAGTGTCTAGTTTTGTCTTTATAGAGAAGGGCATTGAAAAGTCTATCCATAAATGTATGTGCTTATGCATTTCCCATGGATTCAGGTATGGAAAATACATACATTTATGGATATATATGGAATATAGCAGCGGAATGGTATATTCAACACCAAAACACTAGTTCTGAGTAGAATATCAATATTTAAGATCCAGAGACTGGCATATCTGTGTGTCTGTATACGTGTCTGCATGCGTGTCTGCGTGTATGCATGTGTGTATGTGTGTATGTGTGTTTGTGTGTGTGTGCACACGTGCACATGCACATTTGTAGTCAGTTTAGCAAACTGAGGCTACATAAAATTTAGGAAGCCAAAAGTTTTGTGTTGCACTTGACAGTCCTGGAGAGTTCCAGGTTTGGAAATCTTTTAATTTAACTCTTAGATTATCTGGCGATTTTGACCAAGGTCTAAGAGAAAACACCAGAAAATTAGATTGCACAGATGCAAGTTTTAAAGAATGCGCAAAATGGAAAATTTTGCACTAAATTAGACATTTAATTTTGTGAATAATCTGTACTTTGATGGACAGAATGCTGCTTTTAATTCTGAATGTAATTTTATGTTTCTCCATGTGGAAAGTACATGGCATTACTAGATGAAATCTGGAGAATAATCATGCCTATAGAAACAACAAAAGACGCTTTTACATGTAGGGAAATTAAGGAACTAAGGAATCTATATGAAGCTTTTTCCTCCGATTTATTTAAATTTTTTTCAGATCTATTTTTTTTAACCGTATAATTGTTGAGGCTCAAATGAGTTGCTTGAGGAAATCAGCCGTACCTTTTCTAGGATTAGTAAACCAAACCAAACCAAACCAAACAAAAGCACTACATAGCGCAGCAAATTCTCTCTGAAAGCGATTATTAGAGGTCGTTATTGTACACCAGGCCTAGCCACAGTCTTGGGGTTCTGAGTCATCTTCAACTAGATGAACCGATTAATTCCATCCTCACATATTGGAACTCAGGGTTAAAGCTTCAGATGGCTCAGAAAACGGTTATCCTCTTGTCTTCCCCTCCCCACTACTCCTCTCTTTGCAACTTCAACACACGCTGCCAAGTTTGCTCCTCCGACGCCGAATTTCTTCTTGGGATGACTTCACCGCGGAAGGAACTGAGATTACATCCCTTCCCGTGAGCTTTTCCATGGGAGAACGGGGCATGTTTCATTACTTTCTCGAGTCGAGTCAGAGGTGGGCCGTGCGGCCTCTGCGGGGCGGAGGGGCTGAGGTTTTTGGAATAGCAGCGGCGGCTGTTGGGGTGAAGCCGGGCCCTCGCGCACGCTTGCGCTGCGCTTCTGGCCGTCGTGTCTTCCGGACCTTGCTCCGCGGTTGCGGCAGAGACTTTGAAACAGGGCGCCCGGAATCTTGAGGGCCTTTCGGCGCCCTTCTTAGTTCTAATTACATCCTGAAGCAATGTGGGTATTCTGGGGTAACTAGGAAAGCTTTGTTAAAAATCATTCCCCCTAAAACCATCAGACGCCCCAAAACCAACAAATCAGAAAAACAAACGGAACCCAAGGATACTACACCTCGCGCCCTGAGGGGAATTTGAGTTTTTCTTTCATCAAGCTGAACAAATTTCCGAGGAATCAAACTGACTTCAAACATTAGCAATTAGAAACCAAGAATCCCTGGGCCTGCACAACTTTTAATCCCTAACCATTTCCAAATGGGTAAATCTAGGGTCAATATGTATTATAGCCTTCTGTTCAAAAGAACGTTGTCCTGTCGGTTAGGGACTTAGAGGGTCGCTGTGTGCTCAAGAAGGTCCATAGTCCATAATGGTAGAGATGCTCCAGTACGGAACCAGCATTGCCCTAGGAAAGAGAGGGGTAGCAAGCGATGACCTTTCACATTGTTCCTGGGGATTACCAAACAATAAAATAATTCTGAAAAGGAAACCGCCCAGCTTAACCAAGTAGATGAAGTGATCACTAGTCACTGAAATGCCTAAATTCACCGAGTCTGCGGGAGAGGCCTCCCTCCAGTTCAGCTCTTTTGGCAAAGGGAATTCAGACCTGGAGCACAATCTCTGCAGGCCACAGGGCGCAGAACAGGATGCCTGGGTTTAAGTGACTTGGGTGGATTTCAGCTTCCATTTATACTACTAAAAATATGCTGATTTTTCCAGTGGAATGGAGCAAATGATTGTATTAATAAGTGATTATTAGCTGGTTCCTCATTTTGAAAAAAAAATATATATGCAATTAAGTCCAAAAAGGGCTATATGCACTGTTTTGAAAAGTTTAGGTAGAAAATTAAAATTATAAACAAACATGCAGAGGAATTGAAACTGAATAGAAACACCTTTTAGAAACCTTAGTTGCTTATTGCAATATCTATGGGTCACCATTCTACTTGAAAGCTTTCAGCACAGACCCTCATGTTTTATTTTGTATCTATGTATTAGAGTAAGAATAGGGTTAGATTGCCTTAAATTAGAAGACCTAGCATCCAGAGCTGTTTTTTGGATCCAGGAAGGTAGCGGCAGACATATGAATGTTGAAAGACAGTGTTTCACAGTTGTTTCGCAGCCACGCCGGAGGCCTCAATTCCTGATTTGTGAGATGAGAGAGCTGGGTTCAAAAGAAACCAGAGGCCCCTCTCTCTCTAAGATCTTGTACTCTTGTTAAGTTTTCTTTGTGAAATAATAACATTTTCTCTTAATGTACCTTGGCCATTCCTTGATCATTCTTTTTTGGAATGAGGGATTTCACTGAAATTGTGGAAAGTTGCAATAATAGTAACACAAGCCAAAAGCAATCTTTCTGAGCTAAAATTAAGAGTCTTCCTAAAGCTTTTGAAAGAGACTTATATTAATATCGCATGTTTAGAAGTCCCAAATAAGTGAGTTTTAGCCCTTTTATTTGATATAACCTATTGTTGCCTATGTAAATGATGTGAAAAAGGGATTTATAACATTAATGAATTGAAAGTGAATGTAAATTTTCATGTTTTGAGCATTTTCTATATAACTCCTAGAAATAACTGGAAAAATGTGAATCTGAAATAAAAGGATTGAGAAAAGCAACTTTGCCATTGGTGAATTAATTGGTTAAAAAAAAAAAAAAAACCAACTCAGTTGCTCCCCACTTAACATTTGAGCCTGATGGAAAGTGCTAGTAACTATTTTTCATGTCTAGTCTGCTAAGCCGAGATCTTGATCTGGCAGGAGAGTGAGAATGCTAAAAGGATGACTTAGTAACAAGCAAAACGCTTGTCAACAAGCTAGGTCAGAAGACAGCTTAGCGTTCAAGACCTCTATTCATAGCAGCTGAACCTGAGGCAGGGTCAGATGCAAAAGTGGGCCCAGCATACACCTAGGAGGATTTTGCTTCCATCTTGTCACATATTTTTATTATTATTATTTTTTTTTACAGAGTTCTGCTATTGGGTTTAATCTCTAGTGACTGCTTCCAGTCTCATTTGATGTCCCTCTTTTGTTCAGTCCCTGTTCAGATTTCTCCAATCATATAGTCCATGAGTGTAGTGTTTGTCCTTTCACTCCGACTTGATAAACCACCTCTGGGATGGAATCTCATCTTCATTACTTTTGTTTCTTCAGAATTTACCACAGGGAGCTGGCCCATAGAAAATATTTATCAACAGTAATAATATAATGATAATTGTAGTAAAATAAGAACAGTAATAACAGAAAGCAGTGTTTATTGAATATGTACTATATGGCACTCATTGTCCTAAACATACATATATGCGTATGAATATAAGTGACACACATGTATGCATTTCTACTAATGTGTATCAAGGGTGTGTATCAAAGCAGTCCAATGAGATACTCACACCAACATTTCTATTTGGTTGAGTAAATGCATCAGCTACGTAATGTCCAAACACTTAGATTCTTGGTGTTAAGGTATGTGTATCTAAGCCTTAATTCTAACACTTGGTAGTTGTATAGTTGTATGACTCTGGGAAGGATAACTAATCTCTCCTTCTTCTTCCTCTTTTTCCTCTTCTCCTTCTCCTCCTCCTCCTTCCTCCTTTTCCTCCTCCTCCTTCCTCCTCTTCCTCCTCTTCCTCCTCCTCCTTCCTCCTCTTCCTCCTCCTCCTTCCTCCTCCTCCTCCT
>PVJA010057251.1:0-10620 GCA_004027025.1 Myocastor coypus
AATAATGTTGATTTAGAAGGGTTAATGTTTAATTGTTTGATCAAGCTTATATGCCTATATGTATTAATCTAAACTGATCTGATGATGAAAATATGTGATATAACTCGTGTTAAATTTAAACAATAAGGGGCCAGGGAGATAGCTCCATGGCACAAGTGCCTGCCCGGCAAGTACGAGGTTGGGAGTTCAAACCCTGGTCCCGCCAAAAAAAAAAAATTTAAACAATAAAAAAAAGAAAAAAAAAAAAAAAAAAAAAAAAAAAAAAAAAAAAAGAAAGAAAGTTTGCTGTCATTATGCAGAATATCTCCAGAAATCTTTTGAGCTTTAGTCTAAGTATTTATGAATTAAAGACATATTTTTTAACTTAGTCTTGGTGATAGGCACTCGTAGTTCGAGCTACATGCAAAGTAGAAGCAGGAGAAATGAAAGTTTCAGGCCATCTGACCAACACAGAAAACAATGAGATTTTTTTTAAATTTTATTTATTTTTTTCTTGTTTCAGAACCTTTGTTTGTTTATTCACTCATTTTTATGGCCGGCTCAGCCCGCCCCGAGGGCAGGGCTGGCGCAGCATGTGGTGCCAGGGATCAAACTGCCGTCCCTGAAGCTGCCCAAGCTTTCCAAAGCAGGCGCTTTAGACCACTCAGCCATCCCACCAGGCCCCAACAATGAGATTTTAATCTTAATTTTTTGAATCCATCTGACATTTATTTATGGAAGTGATTTTACTATATATTCTGCAGAGGTGAGAGTTATGCCCCCCAGGGCCAACCAGAGCCAATAAGACAGCTTAGAGGATTACGCATCTGCTGAGATAAGCACAAGGACTGAAGTTCAGTCCCCAGCATCACATGCCATGCCAGCCCAGCTCCAGGGTGCACTGAAACTAGGCATGGTAGCACATGCCTGTAATCTCAGGGGAACCTGAAAATAGGAAGGTCATTATGAGTCCAATCTACATAGTGAGTCCTGTACCAAATATATTTTTAAAAAATAATGACTCAACCATTAAAAATGGAAATATCCTTTTTTTTTTTTTTTTTCTTATTTTTTTGTCTTTTTGAGACAGGGTCTCGCTATGCAGTTGAGGCTGGTCCTGAGCTCACTTTTGTAGCCCAGGCTGGTCTCGAACTCGCACCAATCCTCCTGCCTCAGCCTCCCGAGTGCTGGGATTACAGGCGTGCGCCACCACGCCCGGCAGAAATATCCTTTAAAGAACTTTGAAGGACTCTGGGCAGCCTGCTGGACTCTAGAAGCTCGCACCCTTGGCCCCCAGCATACAGGCATGGAGCTTGTGCTGGCACTGGTCCAAACTTTTAAGAACTTAAGAGGACCGTGGATGGCCCATAAGGCTCTGGTGAGCTACAACCTGTGGGCCCGCCACATGAAGGTGCAGAGCTTTCCTAGTGGTTCAACAATTTAAGAACTTTGTAGGACATTGGGTGTCCCATAGAACTCTGGAAAGCTGTGTCCCTTGGACCCCAGCAAACAATTGTGCAATTTGTGCTGGCACTGATCCAATCTTGTAAGAGCTTACTTAGGAGGATTCTGGGTGGCCTGTGGGATCCTGGTGAATCGGGCCCACATCCAACACCTACACTGAAACTCTTGAGTATCAGGCAGTTGCCCCCATTAGTACTGAGAGCCTTGGTGAGTCCTACCCCATGCTTCCCACTGTAGTAGAAACTTTACTGACCCCTCCCCCCACAACTCTCCTTCCGCTGCTGTCTGGGTGATTATTTGGAGTTTCAAAATGACAAAATATAGGGGCAAAAGGTGACCTCAGACCCGCAGCATATCCAGAACAAATGCAGGAGGCAAGAACATATGAAACTTGGAAGTCACACACCTGAAATTTTTGAAATGATAACAACTGAAGTAAAGAAACAAGTCCATCATGCTATAGAAGAGACAAAATCAGAAATAATCACTCAGGTCAAAAAAAAAGGGCAAATGACAGCAGTAATGAAAGAATTACTCAACACAGCTAAAGAAGACATAACTTAAAAAATATAGGACATAGGAAAATTACGGAAACTCTGAATGAATAATACAAGGCAAAATCAGAATGTATGAAACATTCCAAGAGATATCCAGTAACTAAGACTCCCAGGCGCTGGCCAGATGGCTCAGGAGACTAAAGTGCCTGCTTAGGCAGGTGCAAGGACTAGGATTTGATCCCTGGCATGCCATGCCAACCTCGCTCTTGGAGTATGTTGAGATGGAGACTGAGTCGGAGCATGGTAGCGTGCACCTGAAATCCCAGTGCTTAGGAGAATGAAAAGAGGAGGATCACGGTAGTCCGATCTGGGTAGTGGGACCTTGTAGACCCCGAACTAAATACATAAAAAATAAAATAAGCAATTCCACTGAAAGCTGACAAAACCTCTGAAAAGAACTAAAGATAGTCTCTCAGGTCTTGATCACAGCAGTGCTGCTAATGAACATGAAAGATAAAAATCTCTTAAAACTAATAAGGGGCAAGGAAATAACAATTTCATGGCTACAAGATGACAAAAAGGAAAATAATATAAGAACAATAGGTGTCAATTAAACAGCAGGGGAAAGCACAGATGACTTAAAAAGACTATTTGCAGAAGCACTACCAGAAAATTTTCCAAACATGAGAATCTGACGTACAGATAAATGAGACATATAGCACTCCAAATAGCCATAATAAAAATAAATCTGTAGGCCAGGGAGATAGCTCCATGGCACAAGAAACAAATAAATAAAATAAATCTGTACCTAGACACATAATAATCAAGATCTCAGAAGCTCAGCAAAATAATAGCATATTAAAAGCTGTTAGAGAAAAGAGACAGTTCACCTACGATGGAAAGCCCATCAGAATCATGGCAGATTTCTCAACACAACACATCAAATCAAGAAGAGCTTGGATGAAGTATTTCAGATTTTGAAAGAAAATAACTTCAAATCTAGATTGATGTACCCTGTAACACCATCCATCAAATTCAACGGTGAGATAAGATCCTTCCACCACAAAGACCTGAAGAACTTTATGACTACCAATTCAGCTCTAGAAAAAGTACTGACAGATACTCTACACAGACACACAAACAACGACAAGTTCAAGAACAACAGAAAGTTGCCACCAAACAAATGAAGTAAGTAAAAAGAGGAAACATGTACGGAAATTACGGCAGGAAAATGACATGGCAAAGACAAGCCAATATGTGTCAGTCATAACTATCAATGTAAATGGCCCAAGCTCACCAATCGAAAGAAACAGACTAGCAGAGTGCATAAGAAACAAAATCCAATAATGTGCTGCATACAAGAAACAGATTTAGCTCCATGGCACGACAAGTGCCTGCCTGGCAAGTGCAAGGTTGTGAGTTTGAACCCCAGCCCCCCAACAAAAGAGAGAAACAGAGTTAACTCTATTCCTGCTGACAATATTAACTTCAAACCAAAAGTCACTCAAAGATATAAAGGAGGTCACTACGTAGCTTTTTTTTTTTTTTTTTTTTTTTTTTTTGTGGTACTGGGGATTGAACTCAGGACGCTACACTTGCTTGCAGGCACTTTAATCCACTGGATCCACTGAGCTATTTGGCCAGCCCGTTCTTTTTTTTTTTTTTTTTTTTTTCAGTACTGGAGATTGAACTTGAGATCTTAAACCTGCCAGACAGGTGCTTCTGCTGCTGAGTTATATTCCTGGCCCCCACACTTTTTAAGGGAAAACTGCAAGAGGAAGAGGTAACAATTATAAATATACATGCACACAATGTAGGAGTACCACCTAGATATCATAGTTTTTTGTTTGTTTGCTTCTTACCGTGGATCGAGCTCAGGACCTTGCATTTGCCAAGCAGGCACTTATGTCCATGAGTTATCTCTCTAACCCCTACACAGGTTTTAACAGACATGAAAATCAAAATGAGCCGTAATACAATTGTAGTGAGGGACTTGAACATAACATTGTCACAAAGGGTTAGAACATCCAGGCAAAAAATCAGCAAAGAAAAAATAGAACTAAACCAAACTTGCGAAGAAATAGACTTACTAGATCTTGACCTAGTGTTTGACCCAGCAACAACAGAATACACATTCTTCTCAGGTGCACATGGGACAGTTGCCAAAATAGGCCATCCACTAACACCCAGAGCATGATTAAGTAAATGCCAGAGCACTGAAATTATCCCATGTATACTATCTGACACAGTGCAATGAAACTGAAAATTATTGACAAAAGAAACTTCAGAAACACCATAAACACACGGAAATATAATATCAACCTTCTGAACACCAGTGTGTAACAGATGAAATTAAAGAAGAAATTAAAAAATCTTACAAAGAAAAATGCAGATGCAGGGACGCCCACTCAGGACCCCCTCCTGTCCCTCTCTTGGACAGGAGCTTTCTTTCCCCTAATAAATACATTCTGCTCATTAAAAAAGAAAAATGCAGATGGAACTTACGGAAACCTATGTGATGCAATGAAAGCTGTCTTAAGAGGAAAATTTATAGGACTTTTTTTTTTCTTTTTTTTTTGGGGGGGAGGGGCTGGCTCAGGCTGCCTTAAGGGTGGATGCAGTATGGCATGTGTACATGAGGACTGAACCATGGTCCCCTGCACCTCACCAGCTTTGCCCAAGCAGGCACTTAAACAACTGAGCTATTCCAAAAACCCAGAAAACTTATAGAGGTAAATTCACACATTAGGAAAACAGAACAATCTTATACTGCACTTTAAGCTTCTAGAAAAAAAAAGAACAAGTCAAGCCCCAAGCTCAAAGCCAAAAGAAGGCAGGAAATCATAAAGATCAGAGAAGAAATTAATGCAATGGAGAAGAAGAAAACAATACAAAAAATTGAATTAAAGAGTTGGCTCATTGAAAGAATAAATGAAATTAACAAACCCCTAGCCAACCTAATCAAAAAAGGAAAGGAAAAACCAAATTCATACAACAAAGAATAAAAAAGGCAAAATCACTACAGATTCTAGAGAAATTAGGATCATCATTACCTACTTCCAAATTCTTTGCTCTCACAGGATGGAAAACATAGAGGAGATGGAGTTTCCTAGATTCTTGTGAAATGCCAAACCTGAGTCAAAAATATACACAAACTCTAAATAGCCAATAACAGGAAACAAAATTGAAAGCATAATAATAATTTTAAAAACCCTACCAATAAAGAAGAGCCCAGGTCTTGATAGATTCATAGCAGAATTCTATAAGAAATTTAGAGAAGATTTACTGCCATGCCAACTTTTCCCAAACTCTTGAATGAAATTGAAAGGGAAGCAATTCTCCCAAACTCATTCTGGGAGGCGAGTATTACTCTGATTCCAAAATCAGAGAAAGATCCAAATGAAAAAGAAAAATACATGCCAATCTCTCTAGTGAATATAGATATAAAAATCCTCAATAAAATATGAGTAAGCAGATTCTCACTAATCATCAAGATCATCTAGCATGACCAAGTGGAATTCATCGTAGGGTTTCTTGGATTTTTCAACACACACAAATGCATAAATGTAATACATCACATCAACAAAGCCAAGAGAAAAAAAACATATGATCATCTTAATAGATGCAGAGAAAGCTTTTGACAAAGTCCAATACCAATTCATGATTAAAAACGCTACAGAAAATCAGAATATATGGTCTATATCTCAACTTTATGAAAAACCATTTAAGGAGCCGGGCGTGGTGGCTCATGCCTGTAATCCCAGCACTCGGGAGGCTGAGGCAGGAGGATTGGTGTGAGTTCGAGACCAGCCTGGGCTACAAAAGTGAGCTCAGGACCAGCCTCAACTGCATAGCGAGACCCTGTCTCAAAAAACAAAACAAAACAAAACAAAACAAAACAAACAAACAAAAAAAAAACCATTTAAGAGAAGCCAACAGTCAATATCATTCTAAATGGGCAAAAACTAAAAGCCTTCACTTTAAAATTAAGAACAAGTCAAGAATGCCTACTATCACCACTCCAGTACAGTTCTGGAAACATTAGCCAGGGCAATTAGACAACAGAGAGAATTAAAGGAATAAGGATCAAAAAAGAATAAATGAAATTATCATTATTTGCAGATGGTATGATACTATACAGAGGACTCCAAAAACTCCACCAAGAGTTTTATAGATTTAATCACCAAGTTCAGCAAAATAGCACAGGAAATAATTCAAAGAACCAGCTGGAATGCCACATTTTTTAAAAGTTTTGCACTTCACAGGAAATCTCCAATGAAGTAAAAAGAAAACCCAAAAACTGGTTAAAAATATATTTTTAATATAGATTGTATATATTATATCTAACTGTCCCTTAGACATTGGCCTTCTATCTAGAACATATAAAGAATTTTTTAAAGTTAGACTTCTTAAATCCAAAGATCCAACCCAAAAATGGGCATCTGAGATGAATACACATTTTTCAGAGGAAGAAATACAAATGGTAAGTAAATATATGAAAAAATGTTTGACATCATTTGTCGCTTGATTATTGCAAATTAAAACAATGCTGAGATTCCATCTCACCCCAGACAGAATGGCTAGCATCACAAAGTCAGCCAATAAGAAATATTGGAGGGGCTGTGGAGAAAACAGAGCCCTTCTCCACTGTGGGTGTGAGTACAGACTGGCACAACCTCTGTGGAAATCAGTACAGAGATCCTTTAGAAAGCTAGACTTGGAGCTCCCACTCAAGCCAGCTAATCCCCCACTAGGTATTTTTCCAGAAGAACTGAAAGTATGCCGCAGGAATATGTGTGCACTCATTTGTCATAGCTAAATGTTGGAAACAACCCAAGTAATAATCAAGTGAGGAATGGATAAAGAAGAGGCAGTATTTTTACACAGTACAGTATTATTTAGCTAGAAAACAGAATCAGTTTGAGGCTTTTATTAGTAAATGGGTGCAACTGGAGACTGCACTCTTAAGTGAAATAAATCAGACCTCCATCTGCACACATCATTTTGTCTCCACAATGTGAGAACCTGAAAGAGAAAATAAAGCCTGAAGGGTACAATAGAGACTGGGAAAAGGGAATGAACCTATTCAAGAGAAGGAATTACTGAGTTAAGCTGAGGAACAGGAGAAGTAGTAGGGAAAGAGCTACATCCCTATGCATAAGCAGTACGGTTTGGACAACGGCACCGTGTACTTCCGCTGGTCTGTGGAAAGGAGAAGTGACTGCTTAATATCTTTTGCCTCCTTTTTCCAATTCTTTTATTTTTTTTCTCTTCTTAATTTTTTATGTTTCTTTTTTCCCTTCTTCCTCCAATTTAGATGTGTGTATCTAGTAAGAAGAATTAGTTGGAAGACCACATTATACATTACAACAAATGCTGTGCATATTTTGAAATTCTTTATCAGTTATAATTTTTCTGCTGCTTAATATGATTTTTTGCTGTCTTCAAAAATATAAAATTTAAAAATAATAAAAATGAAATTCCACATTTGTCATATGTTAACATTTTTTGCAGTTTCTTTTTTTTTAAATTTTATTTATTTATGTTTTTTTTTTGTTTCAGAACCTTTGTTTGTCTATTCACTCATTTTCATGGCCGGCTCAGCCCGCCCCGAGGGCAGGACTGGCGCAGCATGTGGTGCCAGGGATTGAACTGTGGTTCCTGAAGTTGCCCAAGCTTTCCCAAGCAGGTGCTTTAAACCACTGAGCCATCCCGCCAGGCCCCCTTTTTTGCAGTTTCTACTTAAGATTGCTTTTCACTTTTCTATTTGTCTATTCTCATTTTAATAAAATATAACTTGATTGTGGAAGCTTTACAATCAATATGTTTTTTGTTTTTGTTTTTTTTTTTTTGCAGGACTGGGATTGGAACTCATGAACTTGCACTTGCCAGGCAGGCACTTGTGCCATGGAGCTGTCTCTCTAGCCCCTTACAGTCGATTTTAGTATCAAACAATGCCCACATGTTTAATTGCTGCTCCCTCTGAAACACTTATTAATAAATACATTCATTTATTTATTCCTATACATTTCAGTCATATGAAGTAGCTATTTTAGTCAATTCTTAATAAACCTTCATTAATATTCAAGTTGAAATTTTAAAAAATCTTAATATTCAGACAATTACCATATTAATGGAAGGAAGCCTTATTTTAGGTATATTGTATGTTCTTTTTATTAATCAATGAGGTTTCTTTTAAAATATTCAAATGATATTGGAATAATATTTAATAATCCTTTCAAGGCTACTGTAATATATCATTGCAACCTGTAAATGTATATAAAAATTAATGAATTCATTTTTAAGTAAAATATCCTGGGAATAAAAACTGATGCTACTGTCTCAGAATGTTGGAGCTTGGAGATGATATTTACACCTATATTACGTCGAGCCTGCATGTACTCAACTGAGCCTTTCAAAGCAACAGACCAAAGATTGAATTCGTTTATCTGGAAAAATGCTCACATCTCTGATTCTTAATGGAATGCTAGCTTTACTTAAGTTTTATACAGTGCCAGCTTTTGATGTGTTTGTTGGAAGAAGAATGAATTTCTTCCACATCATTTCCTTTCAGTAGGATTTTTTTCCCTGCCCTGATAAAATAATTTTTGGGTACATTTATTAAAAAGCAGCATGCTCTATTTATTTACCAGTTCATATTACTTAGGTACAAAGAATGTTTTTCAGTAGCCACTTAGACTAACTTTTTTGAAGTTTAGGTATAAAAATCAAACTTTTCTCCATACAATCACATTCATCTCTTCCTCAGACTCACTAGACACAGCAGGGCTGTGACATACAAAGGTGACAGGAAGTCTTACCACCAGGAAGTGAAATCCTCCCTGTGAAAGCCTACAGTGTGCATAGTCTTTCTCTTATACTTTCAACAGATGTAAGACAAGGAGAGATTTTTTTGAGCACTTAAATTTTTGAAGAGGCACCCATGAGTCTTTACATTTTTAAGTTACGAATTTTAAATTGTTCATATCCCAGGGAGCTAAAAAACATTGGCAAATGCCAGATAAATAGCTCAGCAGAATAATTGCTTGTGCCAGGCGTGGTGGCGCACGCCTGTGATCCCAGCACTTGGGAGGCTGAAGCAGAAAAATCAGTGTGAGTTCAAGACCAGCCTGGGCTACAAAAGTGAGCTCAAGGCCAGCCTCAATTGCATAGCGAGACCCTGTCTCAAAAAGAAAAAAAAAAAAAATGAATAAATGCTTGCATGGCAAGCTCAAGGGCTTGAGTTCAAACCCTGGTTCCCTGGTCCTGAAAAAAAATTGTCAAGTGAGTCTTCTCTACTACCAGATACATATGGACTTACACTGTCTTCTGTAGTTGCATTGCTCCAGATCTAGGGTGGGACATGCTGCATATGTGGACTTTCATGGGGGGATTAAACAGCATGTGGGAGGCCCGGCGGGATGGCTCAGTGGTCTAAAGCGCCTGCTTGGGAGCTTGGGCGGCTTCAGGGACCGCGGTTCGATCCCCGGCACCACATGCTGCGCCGGCCCTGCCCTCGGGGTGGGCTGAGCTGGCCATAAAAAATGAGTGAATAAACAAACAAAGGTTCTGAAATAAGAAAAAAAATAAATGAAAATTTTAAAATTATTAAAAAGTAAAAATAAATAAAATAAAATAAACAGCATGAGGGAAATGCCCAGACCTTCCCATTGTAGGACCTCATTTAGTACAGTAGCACCAATAGCCACCACTTTCACTGAAAAAAACTCATTTTCTGCTTTTCATGGTCATGAGTTTGTCAGCACTGTTTTTTTTTTTTTTTTTTTTTTTTTTTTTTTTTTTTTTTTTTTTTTTTTTTTTTTTTTTTTTTTTTTTTTTTTTTTTTTTTTTTTTTTTTTTGTTTGTTTGTTTGTTTGTTTGTTTGATTTTGTGGGACCGAGTTTTGAACTCATGACCTTGTACTTGCCAGGCAGGAACTTGAGCCATGGAGCCATCTCCCCAGCCCCAGCATTGTTTTTAATATTAGTTTAATACCTTTTTATTAAAGACTTCAATAACTGGGGGCTGAAGTTGGTGGAGAACCTCTGCATTTAATCAAAATAGTTGTTTTATGAGATTAAGAACTTAAAGTTAGACTGTTGTCTGGAGTCCTTAAGGATCCTTTCTAGATTCATGCAAGACAAACATCAGCTGGACATTTGTTTCCTTTTTCTCAGAAAAAGAAAGTGTTTAGGGCCAGGCAGGATGGCTCAGTGCTCTAAAGCGCCGCTTAGGAAAGCTTAGGCGGCTGCAGGGACCGCGGTTTGATCCCCAGCACCACATGTTGCGCCAGCCCTGCCCTCAGGGCAGGCTGAGCAGGCCATAAAAATAAATAAACAAACAAACAGAAGTTCTGAAACAAGAAAAAAGAAAAGCATTTACTTTGTCTTCTTAAAATTAATGATATTCTTGCCTGGAAACATCAAGCTCCTTTTTTCTCTTCTTCTTCTTCTTCTTCTTCTTCTTCTTCTTCTTCTTCTTCTTCTTCTTCTTCTTCTTCTTCTTCTTCTTCTTCTTCTTCTTCTTCTTCTTCTTCTTCTTCTTTCTCCTCCTCCTCCTCCTCTCCCTCTTCTTCCTCTTCCTCTTCTTCCTCTTCTTCTTCCTCCTCCTCCTCCTTCTTCTTTCTTCTTCTTCTTCTTCTTTTTCTTCTTCTTCTTCTTCTTCTTCTTCTTCTTCTTCT
>PVJA010057252.1:0-10509 GCA_004027025.1 Myocastor coypus
TTTTTTTTTTTTTTTTTTTTTTTTTTTTTTTTTTTTTTTTTTTTTTTTTTTTTTTTACTGAGTCAACACAGTTTTTTACTGAACTGTACTTTCACCACCTTCACATAGACTATTTTAGAGCTGGAACAAGGATGGGGGTGGTTCAGGGAGGGACAGGTGCCCCTCGGGAGCCAGGACCCCCGGCCTGGCACCCCAAGGCCAAGGCAGGGAGGGAGCATTAGGCTGCCTATCTCCAGGCACCAGCTCTCCATGTGCACACGCACGTAAGCCAGCAGCTCCTCACACATAAGTACAGACACGCTTAACAAAAATAATATTATCATTTTCAGAAGGAATAAAAACTAGTCTTGAATATGTATAGCAGAGAGCCTGGGTGGCCAGGGCTGGGCTGGGACCCCCAGCCCAGATGAGACAGGCTGTGAATGGGGCAGAGGGGAGAGGGAGGCCAGAAGGGCTCCTGGCCAGGCCACTCTGACCTTGGCAGCCCAGCTGCCCATGCTGCACCAGGGTGGAACACAACTGCCTGACTAGGCAGGACAGGCCCCAGCCAGCCTCACATCCTCCCAAGGCACTGGCTCTCCTTCCTGCCCTTCCTGCCTGAGGTAAGGAAGAGCCCAGGGCTCCTACAGCTGCTCCCTGTAGCTCCCCTCACTTATGGGCTCAGGACTCTGGCCCCCATGGGCAACAGCCAAAGCTAAGATGCCACAGGCTGATCTCGCAGGAAGTAGGCAGCTGAAGCCATAAATGGCTCTGGGGCACCTGTCTTGGGCCCAGTTGGTCCCTCAGTCATGGTCATGGGATCCCAGGGAAGGGAGGAGAGGGGGAGGGACTAGGGTGGTGCCAAACTGCAAGGGCCATCCTAGCGTTCACATGGGTGCTTCCTGCATTGATGGCCCCTCTCTTCTGGATGGGGCTGGCTTCTAGCCAGCAGCCCCTGGAGAACATTCAGACTATGTGTGGGGACTTTGGCCAGGCCTGACACAGGGAGGAAGTCCCGGTCCTTGCTTCTTTATCACAGGCAGCCTGAATTCCTAAGTAGAAATGGCCTCTAAATGGCTCTTGGTGGTGGTGATGGAAGGGAGGCCAGGTCCAGAGCGGGATGGGAAATGATCAATTCTGAGACCACAAATCTCAAAACAAAGGCGATCTAGTCTCTCCAGGAGA
Organism: Myocastor coypus; assembly: GCA_004027025.1. Lineage (NCBI taxonomy): Eukaryota > Metazoa > Chordata > Mammalia > Rodentia > Myocastoridae > Myocastor > Myocastor coypus. Next base: position 1,165 of record PVJA010057252.1, read on the forward strand.
GGTTCAGAAAACTTTCCCACTCTGCCAGGAAAGCATTCTCAGAGGCCAAGGGTAATAAAGGTTCCATCAATTGGTTAGGACCCTCCCTCCCCCAACCCTGGACCAGCATCCATGGGCTAGATTCTAGGGAAACTGATTTTGAGGCCAAAAGAACTGGGGTGTAGGGGAAGGCAGCTCTCACAAAAAGCATGGTAGAATCTAGAACAATATTTGTGAGGGACCAGGTCTAGACCCAACTCTGGGTTGGGTAGGTAGGAATGGGTTGCATGTAGCGGTTCTCCTGGTTGCAAATGTGGCTGGATGGAGGGGTGTGGTGGCACAAGGCAGGGGTGGGAGGGCGAGGGGTGACCAGTGTCTGGTCATTTCTGACTGAAGAGCGACCCTAGCAGAACCACTCCGGCCACAGTCATGCCGGTCAGGAACCAGAGGTTGAAGCGCTCCTGGTCCTTCCGGCTCTCAGCTGCTGCGTTGTTCCCATAGAGTTCCACAAAAGTGTCCTCAGAAGTAGAGGACAAAGCAGATGCTGTCTAAAACCTTCTCCGCAGCATCAAAGTCCTATGTTTCTACCTCTCACTTGGCCTTTCTCCCCCCAGCTGCCATTCTCCTGGATCCAAGGCTCTAGGTGGTCATTCAGGTAAGTGGCCATCCAGCTTGCGACCCGCCTCACTAATACCTGCATCTCCTTGTCTACGCTCTCCCTGCACAATGCCCTGCCGAAGGAGAAAAAGTCCACAATGTGACCCCTAGTTACCCTATCCCGGAAGAGTTCATTCACTACCTGTTCAAAGCTCTGATATGCTGTCCCTGGGGTGATGTGTAGCTGAGATGTTAGATCGCTGAATGCCCACCGGTACTGCAGTTCAAACTCGTCGCCGGCCTCCCTCAGAGCTTGCTTCACTGTGGCCATGGGGATCACCTCCCGGGCATCCAAACTGCTGCTGTGGCCAGTGGCCTCATTCACCGTGGGGCTATCCGCCAGGTGCCAGGATGGGTTGCCATTAATAGCACTGGGGATCTCCATCTCTGATTCAGCCCCTCCTGGGCCTCCAGTCCTGTTCTCTTCCACATCACTAAACTGACTCCAGCTGTATGCATTCTGGAAAAGCTTGTAGGAGAGAAAGTCAACCACCGGCTCCCAGTTGCTCTGAGACATTTTTATAATAGGGATAGGCTCAACCAGTCCATTGTCCAAAACACCTGCTCATTCACTGGGTCTGGTCTCGGCTTAGTGCTTCTCTTCTAAGACCCAAAGCCAAAATAAGGTTCTGAGAGCCCAGCAAGCCACGGGGGGGCCACATCCACCCCCTGCCCTGTATCGGCCTTGTAGTTTCCAGATGCGAGGGCTCTTTGTGGCTGAGTTCCACATAGCGGATTTGTGCCAGCCTACCTGGCTGACTGCTCTCTTCCAAATAGGCCTGCCTCAGTTTCCCCTGCACAGATCCTTATCATTATCTTTAGAAGAAGCACTTAGTACTTTATTATAGGTATTATTTCCTTTTCTTAACTTCAGAAATTATTTCTGATCTGCTTTCCTCTATGCCTTTTTGCACTTGTTTCTTTATTCAGACGTTATTATTTTATTATTTTAGAGATTTCAGGTGTGTGATTTCTAGTTTCTTCTATGCTACTGTCTCATGTATTTTTTTTGGGTGGGCTTGGGGCCTGAGAGTACATTTTTCTCCTTCTATTTGTCATTTTGTATAGCCTTGCCTTCTGCATTTTGGTTTTGCGCTTTGGTAGTTTTCTTACTTTGGCATCAGGTCCGAATCTACCAAGTTCAAAGTCGTCCAGGTGCATATGGCTTGGGTTTGTCTTCTGAGCTCCACTTCTCCCTGTTGCAACACTTGGAAGCAAACCTGCTGTGTCACTCTTGCAAGGTGTTCTGCTCCTGGATCAGGTGTAAGGGTCTTGTCTCTAGTCTGTCTGCAGAGAATTCTGCAGCAGTTTTCTACACTGGGTGTGCGGGACCTGGTTGCTGGGCCAAATCAGTTTCTGGCTGGCCCAGGATGGTCTCATTCATGCACTGGGTCTGTTTGCTGGGTCGAATGTGTTTCTGGTGTGCCCAGGGAGGTCTCACTGTTGTGGTGGACCTGGTTTCTGGGCAGCTCTGCCTTCTGACTTTTGGGGTAGAGCTTTGATAGAGTTCTTACCTTAGCTCCAGGTCCGGATCTATCCATTTCAAACTCATTCAGGTGGGTGTGGCTTGGGTTAGGCTGCTGTGCTCCACTTCTTTCTGCTGTAGTCCTTGGAGGTGAACCTGCTGGGCCACTCTGGCAAGATGTTCTGCTCCTGGTTCAGCTGGGTGGGTCTTGCCTCTGTATAGCACTTTGCAGAACTTCTGCAGTGAGTTCTGCTGCAGAGTTTCACACCAGATTTGCCAGGCCTGAGCTCTGGTTTCAGTGAGGTTTCCTTGGGCCTCAGGTCATTTCACTCACATGCCAGTACTGGGCTCTGGGTTGAATGAGGGCTGGGTAAGTCCCTGGCCACCTCAGTCACACACCAGGTCTGGTTTCTGTGTCACATGAGAATCCAGTGAGCCTCAGGTCATCTCATTCACATTCAGAGCCTGGACTCTCATTTGAATCAACATTTTAATATAAAAACAAAAATGACATTGAAATGCTATTTTATAATTAGGAACAACACAAAATATCTTTATGCTTTATGGATCACATAAAACCTATACATACTTAAAATAGCAGTATATTTATGCCACAAACATCTTTTATTCAGTGAAGGTTATTCTTTTTAAAAAGATATTCGTTATGTGTGTGTGTGTGTGTGTGTGTCTAAGAAGCAGATAGCAAGCTGGGTGAGAACAAGCAAGTTTCTAAACAGAGAATTTTCTTACCTATAAAGTAGATATAGTATAATAGATCCACTACTGGGGATTGTAATGAAGATTAAATGAAATATTTCATGGGCTGGGGAGACAGCTCAGCAGCATAAACACATGCCTGACAAGTGTAAGACCTTAAGTTTAATTCCTGGTATGAAAAAAGAAAAGACATATTTCAGGTCCTTCTTGATCATAATTCTAGGTACATATAGGAAAGGCATGATATACATGATTATTTTTGTGGTCAGTGTTACTAAACAATGCCCAGTGAGGATAATGCGTTGTTGGAGCACTACTTCTGGGAATCCTACAAACTTGCAGAAGCTCTTACTTGTTAGAATAGAGTCAAGAAAAGTTTAGGTTAGAATCTTAAACCTTTATTCACTTTCTGGTAACATGATTTCACTGGCCATGGGTGTAAAATTAAGCTGTTTTGGAATGGCAGACCATTTTAATAGTTAATGGTAAAATCTTAATTTTAATTTTTTTCAGGAAGGATCTACAGAGTGTTCAGGGTCTCACTCCTAAATGGGACTTGTAGTGATCCGCCTGTTTACAGCCTCCCAAGAGCTGGGATGAAAGACGTGTGACCCCACATCTGGTCTCAATTGCCGTCTCAGTGCACCCCAGGGGTGGGGTCGGCACAGCAGGCATGGGGATTGGACCCCTGGGGCCCTGAACCTTCTTGCCGAAGCTTGAATCCACTGAGCTACTTGGCTGGCCCACTAGTGAAACCTTTAGAGAAGGGCAATGAATCATTTTCCATTCTCTAGAGCTCTGCTCATGACTCCTTTGATTTGCGCTCCCTGCTGACTTGTTTCTTCACATTCATATGGAAGGCCGGATCCTCTGTACCTTGTGATGGAACCACATTTGGATATAAAGCCTTTACAAAAGTGTATAATAAGAGTGTCGTAGGTCGCCAGAGTACCTTGACTAGCGTGAACAGACACAAAGAAAGGCCACACAGGACACAGCAAGAGGAGGACCTGAAAACCAATTCCAGAGGATGCTGGAGAACCCAAACGTGCCACCATCTTGATCTAGAGCTACCAGCCTTCAGAATTGTGCAGCTGCTCAGTGCTTAACTTGGAGCATTGTGTGGTGGCATTTCTAGAAATCTAAAACTCTGTTTAGAACCAGCACGCTGCAGTTCTTTGATCATTCTTCCCTCAGTGCACTTCTTTAACCAGGAAATGTTCTCTGCTTTTCTTGGCTCATTCGTGGTTAGTGTGGGCCAACCCAAGTAATTCAGGACCATCTGTCTTCCCGTGTCGAGCATTTAACTTTAGCCACATCCACAAAAGTCTTTTTGCCATATAAGACAATGTACTCTAAGCTCTGGATTTAGGACATAGTACATAGACATTGCTGGGGGCGTTGGAGACCAACCATTATTCTGGCAACCAGGAGACACAGGTTTGTTGAGACTTTGTACTGCACAGTTCAAGAACTATTATTTGTTTTGAAAGTAAAGTGTTAAATTGTGTTGCTTTTGAGAAAGACCATTATAACAAGAACAGTTACTTAGTAGAACTGGACGTTTTCCCTTGCGCTTTTCTCATTTCCTTAATCCAGAACCCAGTGTTCAATTAAACTGTGCTTCTTCCCTTGCTTTCCAGCAGGGTGGAGAAGGACTTCGTACATTGTCTTCATTTGTGGATTGAACCTAGGGCATTCCTCAGCTCTGCTCTTTTTTTTTTTTTTTTTTTTTTTTTTTTTTTGTGATCAGGTCCTAAAACGTCAGCGAGTTGCCTGAACAGGGCTCAGAGTTAAGCTCCACCTCCTTTCTCATCCCCCTATTCATGCACAGTTTTGACAGTAAAAGCCCACTTGTTACACCTTTCAGATTCCCTCTGGCTCGATTTCTCCGGGGACTCGCCTCTCTGCTGAGGAGTGCTCCTAATACAAGCCATCAGCTGCAAGCGCCTTTCATCTCATTTGTAAGCGAGCCCCATAGAAAGTACATTGTGAACCTTTTTCTGCGAAAGTCTCCTCGTGCTGATGGAAAGCTGGGGAATGAATCACATCACGTGGCTTGCTTTTTCATGAGATGGGTCTCAAAGGCTCTATTAAAAGTCTATTAAGTCTATTTTATCAGCTTCCGTTGGAACTGCAGATGATAACTTGATGTTGGAATTCATCTTCCACACACCAATTATCATATCAGAAGTGTGCTGAGCTGAATTTTCATATTTTCATCTGATGGCGAAGGCCAGCTGGAGAGCATTTTCCACTGTGAATTAAGTGTCATGTGCATCTTTAAATTTAGATAGTAAGACACACACCACACATACAGTACTGGAAAGATGAAAAGAAATAGCAAGGAGGAGAGCCATTTGGGGCCAACCTAGGACTGCGGTCCCATCATCTGTTAAACAACTTTGCCCACAGAGGGCTATCAAATGCTTTTTGTTCTGGTCAGAGAATAAATTACTACTGTTCCTATGATGACAACTCACTCTTTAACACCTTAATATTTAGCTTTCATATTCTGCAATTGTTCTCAAAACACAGTGACAGTTGTTTTCCCAGTTATAAACATAGCCCTGAATCCATTGTAACGTCTTCCGATGTTTCTTCCATGACTTCAGCTGGTGGTGCTGAAAAAGCCCATGCAGCGTCTTCCCCTTCTCGAGAACGTAAGACTTCATGGCTCATTTGAAACCGAGTCAGCAGAAAGTGAGGTTTTATGGCAGGAGCTGAATACAGTTTCTTGAGTGGCAACTAGCAATTTTCCATCTCAGACAAATAAGCCAGGGCCTTGCGTTCCCCAGGGGCTTTCATGAGAAGAGCTGTGTTTAAGCAGAAGGGAGAAATGACGGCTCAACATGTCAGGGGTTTCATGCTAGAAAAGCTTGGATCTGCGTTCTGTTATTTCAGCTGTCAAGTTCTAAAATGGATGAAGATCTTTAAAGTCACTCCCAGAGACTTCTTTGTGCAGGATCACGTCTTTGCAAATTTAGTGAAAACAGCAGGGACACAGTTCAGTAAATATTTCTATCAGCTGAAAGGATATAAACAAGAAGAGGTGGAGGAGTTGTCCATGAACACTTATTACTTATTTCCCGACACTATTTTGTGCTGTTCCCCATAACCCACAGGTAGGTGACAAAAAGGAACCAGTTCCGTTTCTACTAGACATCGTGTCTTAAAAGAGCATTTCTTTTCACTCGTCAAGGCAAGAACATATTTGTCACTTCTTTTGGACCAAAAAACTTGTCTTTGGATAAGTAGGTGTTGAAATAAAGTTTTAAAATGCCATTTCTACCAGATTCACGCTATGCTTATTTAAACTCTTAAGGAGGACTTCCACTTGTGAGGAAAGCTAGAGTCTGTGGTAGAGTAGAGTGATGGCCCCTGTGGTTGGTGCAGCTCTCCCTCCACATCCAGCACTGTGGAGGCAGCTGCCTCCACATCTGCTGCAGGTCCTTTCATCAGAGATGAAGAATCTATTTTCTTGTCCTCGTGAATAGCCCAAGGAGGAGTGCAGAAGCAGCTGGATGCCACTGCTGAGTGGATGCCTCAGAAGGCTCTCGTGCTTATGCTTACCTTCTTGCGCATCTGCTGTCACCATGGGCTTTGCGTTTGCCTCTATGCAGGTGTGAGCTGACCAACACGTGGGCACAAAGGCCAGGCAGCTGATGTCAGCCTAGAGTGTGGTCCACTCAGTGTCCTGTAGATGCATGAACTGTGATAGACTTTTTGTACTGTTTTTAACTACTGTGCTTAAATATTTTATTAAGCAGTGGTTTTGTGGCAATAGCTCATTGATAGCAGTGTTAATCCTTGTACCTCAATGGATATCAAATGCGTGAATGAATAAAACTCTATCCACAGTATTTCTGAATGATGTGTATACATATGTCATTATATATATATATATGATATATATGATATATATATATATATATCATATATATCATATATATCATATATGATATATATGATATATATATATGTATATATATATCATATATATCATATATATATATATAGATATATATATATAGTATGTGGCTGTAAATGAAATACGTAAAGCATACAAATAGCTTCGGCAATGCATAACGTGGACAGCATACATGGTAGAAGCTCAAGTTACTATAGAGCTGAAAAATGCCCATCTTCTAGTGATACCATAGTAGTGAGGCTTTGTATGAGTCAGCGCTTCCTAGAGTCAGATGTAGAAGACGGTAAAGTGTTCATCCATGTGCTGCAGATGCAACAGATACGGGTGAGGGCTTGGAGCCTGCAGCAAAGTCCTATGCAACTCCATACAAGGAGACAGAATGCTCTGAGACAGAGACCAAAGGGTCTGAGCCAGAGAGGTCCCGGGCAGTGCTGGAAGCTGAAGGATTTGAGCCACAGGGCTGAGGGATCCGCCTGGAAGCAGCAGATGCTGCCCAAGATGAAGGTAAGAATTGAAGCTCCCCTAAGAAACTCAACCAGCAAAGTCTCAAAGAGAAAACTGGGAAACTTCTCTAAAGAAAACCAGTTGCAATGAAACTCTTCCAAGGAAAATCCCTCCCTGGTCCTTTGATGCCATTCTGACAGCAGTCCTCCCTAAAGTGGGTCTTCCATTCTCAGAACCACATTGACTCAGTTCAGCTGGGCGTCCTCCACACAAATTGACAATGAGCCAGCCACCACATACTGTGAGACAGCTGTTCCTCACTTGGTTTTGGTGAGCCCATTGTGTTCCAGGCATATAAAAAATAGCATGTTAACTATGCATGAATATTGTGCATGATATTTGCTTTATGCATTTATAATGCTGCATTATTATTTTAGTGTGTACTCCTACTTATAAAATGTTTACTGTAAAACCGTGTGCTCTGGTATGATGGTGATAACTTCATATACCTTAGGTGCGTCACATCAATTAATTTTGTCAAGCCGGGCGTGGTGGCGCACTCGGGAGGCTGAGGCAGGAGGATCGCTGTGAGTTCGAGACCAGCCTGGGCTACAAAAGTGAGCTCAAGGCCAGCCTGAACTGCACAGTGAGACCCTGTCTCAAAAAAAAAGACAAAAAAAAAATTTTGTCAAGTGATAATGACCACTGATTGATATATGTATCATCTAGGTTTGTGTGATATGGTCTAACATGTTCATATCAGGACAAAAACCACCTAACAATGCATTTCTCAGAGTATACCTCTATGATTAAGCAATGATGAACTACACATGAAATATATGTTTTTAACCTGTCTACAAGGGTACACTTCTTCCTGTTTTAGTTATTTTTTTCTGCATTTTACATCAGAGTCTACAGAGTCTATAGGATCTCACTATATAGAGTCAGACATGTAGTGATTTTCCTGTCTTCAGCTTTCCAGTGAGCTGGGATTACAGGTGTGTACCACCACACCCAGTCTTGATCACCATCTCAGCAAGCCCTGCGGGTGGTGCCAGCATGGCAGGCCAGAGGGAACCCTGGTTGCTCTGATCTGCTTAAGCAGGTGCTTCAGTCCACTGAGCTATCAAGCTGGCCTTCTTCCTGTTTTAGTTTTAACTATTCTCTTTTGATAGTTGGCTTTGGGTTTGTCTGTGCTCTACACTGAACACGATGGCACACACCTGTCATGTAGGCAGTCAGAGAGGATGAGGTTGGAAGACTGAAAGTTTCCACCCAGCCTAGGCAACTTGTGATTTCATGAGGCCCTGGTTCAACATATATATATTAAAAAGGGTTGGGTATATAGCTCAGTTAAAAGGGTCCCTCAAACAACACAAAACAAAGCACCCCTAGAAAACTTAGCTTATTTAAGAGTTTTCCAGTTTTGTGTTCACCAAATTTGACAACAGAAATGATGCAATTTATTTTCAAGTGTTTTGTTGTGGATGAATTCTCCAAAATATTAAGTAAAACAAATCAAATCTAGGAAACGAGAAGTGAGCAACTTAGATTTCCATCCACCTCCCTAAAAAGAAACACAGATGATTTTAATTTCTGGGTGCTACTCTGACTTTAAGAAACCACAATATCTATTCTTAGGTAAATTTAAAACTGTACCATAAGAACTGTTCGAAAAATATTTTTTCCACATCAGTGCTATAATGAACTTAAGGAAAATATAGAAGGATTAATTAATTTCATTGCTCAATGGGAGTTTAATTCTAGCTTTCTAAGCTAAAGCTGGAAGTAAAACTTCTAGCTGGTAATGCTTTTAAGTTTTCTAATCAACTTCTACCCCAGACATTCAGCATGGTTCTCAGAACGAAAAGCAAAGTTATGCCTTTCAGAAACTAAAGGACATAACTGATCCAAATCTTATTTTTAAAATATTTAGAACTTTAAAAATATTCTTTTATGGTTAAAGAAAATGTGGTATTTTTATACAATGGAATACTACTCATCCATAAAAAATGATAAGTTTGAAGACTTCATATATAAATGGATGTATATTGAACATATACTCATTAGTGAAATAAACCAGACCTATATGTGTAAATATCGTATAGTCTCCCTAATATAAGTACTTTAAAGAAGAAAACAAGAACTTAAG